>RJWK010034432.1:12282-22768 GCA_004363435.1 Platanista minor | reverse complement strand
CAGTGGTTAAGAATCCTCCTGCCAATGCAGGGGACACGGGTTCGAGCCCTGGGCCGGGAAGATCCCACATGCCGCGGAGCAACTAAGCCCGTGTGCCACAGCTACTGAGCCTGCGCTCCAGAGCCCGCGAGCCACAACTACTGAGCCCGCAGGCCACAACTACTGAGCCCACGTGCCTAGAGCCCATGCTCTGCAACAAGAGAAGCCACTGCAGTGAGAAGCCCGCGTGCCGCAATGAAGAGTAGCCCACGCTGGCTGCAACTAGAGAAAGCCTGTGTGCAGCCAAAAATAAACATAAATAAATTAAGAAAAAACCAAATAACTGAAATATTTAGTATATTAGAAGGTGATCATTCTAAGGAGGAAAATAAAGCAGAGAAGAGGGACGGCTGTGTTAGGGGGTGTTGAGTTGTTAGCCGGAAGCTCAGGAAGAGCTCATCAGGGAGGTGATATTGGAGCAAAGACTTGAAGGAGGTGAGGAGGGTGCCTCAATGATATTTACAGGAGGAGTGGGTCAGGCAGCCTTACAGTGTGTTGGAAAGTCCACGAATGACAAAGAGGCCAGCATTAGGGAGTGGAGTGGGTTAGAAAAGAGAGAGAGGAAATGAGCTCAGAGAGGTGGTGAGGGCGGGACAGAGTAGAGCCTTCTGGTTAGGACTTAGGCTAAATTTATTCCGAGTAAGATGGGGCCAATGGGGTGTTTCAGGCCAAAGAGAGATGCTCTCTGACTCATGACTTCACACTCAGTGTGGCCCCACCTCTTCTGCTTCTTTTCCATCCTCCTCAGAGGTCTGGGTCTCAGCCCCGTGGGGCCCCTTCTCCAAACTTCTAGTTTTAATCATTCCAACCCTTCGTCACTCCGGTCCGGGGGCAAAGCTTCTTCTTGCACTGTTTCCTTCCTTAACACCCAGTGTTCTCTTAATTTTTCAGGTTTTCACGCCTAATTAACATTTGTGGGGGGGGGTTGTTTGTTTTTTTGTTTCTTGCAGTACGCGGGCCTCTCCCTGTTGCGGCCCCTCCCGTTGCGGGGCACAGGCTCCGGACGTGCAGGCTCAGCGGCCATGGCTCACAGGCCCAGCCGCTCCGCGGCATGTGGGATCTTCCCGGACCAGGGCACGAACCCGCGTCCCCTGCATCGGCAGGCGGACTCCCTCCCAGCCACGGCGCCACCAGGGAAGCCCCCTAATTAACATTTTTATAGGTTAAATTCTCTCTGTTAAAATAACTGGAGTGGCAACTGTTTCAGCTGGTCCCTAGCTGTACCCTCGATGGTGGCCCTTCCACTGTGAACAAGACCCTATCTCTAGCTTTGAGGATGACTTGAAGGTGATGAGAGAGAAAGCGCCTTCCCTCATATTCACTGCAGTATGAGTTTCCCAGGGCTGCCAAAGTAAATTACCACCAATTCCTCAGCTTGAAACAACAGAAATTGATTCTCTCACCATCCTTAGAAACCCAAAGTCCAAAATCAAGGTGTTGGCTGGGTCTCGCTCCCTCTGACGTTTCTAGGGGAGGATCCTTCCTGGCCTCTTCCGGCTTCTGGGGGCTCCAGGTGTTCATTCCTTGGCTTATGGCAGTAACCCTGCAATCAATGACTCTGCCTTCCCATCACCTTCTCCCCTCTGGGTCTGAGTCTCAAATTACCTTCTCTTTTTCTTTTATAAGGACACCTGTCATTGGCTTGAGGAGCCTACCTCATATCCAGAATGATCTCATCTCAAGACCCTTTTCCCAAGTAAGGTCACATTTGCAGGTTCCAGGGGGTGGGACGCAGACATACCTTTCTGGAGGCCTCCATTCAACCCTTCACAACGCTCCATACCCCACTGCCCACTATTGGTCTTACTGCCCCCAGCTCTCTGCTCATCGTCACCCGGACTTTCTACCCAGTCTCCCGAGTCCCTCCACAGTTTGGCCCATCTCACTTTCCACTTTTCTTCTCTGCAGTACAAGCTGCTCCCTTGAACTGACTGACAGACAGACAGGCTCTGAGTCCCGGGCCCTTCACAACGACTTGGAGAGCTCTGCTCAGCTTGGTGTCATGTTCACCATGACCCTGGCTTTGACCCTACCATTCACACCCCACCCCTCACCTTTCTTTAGCTTTGCTTCCTTCCTCCCTGTTCCTCCGGGAGACCGGTATGGACCTCTATCGGCAGGTTCCTCACACTGTAGCGTAATCAATTACCCATGGCTTGTCTGATTCCCCCGCTGGGGTGGGAGCTGCACAGGATATGAGTCAGATACACAAGGAATGGCTGGTGCAGGGCTGGACACATGGAAGGGGCCTCGCCAGACATGTGACAACTGAATGATGCATATATATGCTTACTTTTCTTTTTGCATTTACACCTTTTAATCCATGTGTGTCTGTACTTTTTAAACAACTTTATTTGAATATAATTCACATACCATACAATTCGTCCATTTAAAGTGTATCATTCATTAGCTTTAAGTATATTTGCAGACATATGCAACCACCATCCTAGACCATTTTAGAACTTTCTCATCACCTCAGAGAAACCCCATGCCCTTTAACCATTATCCCCTACCCCCCGTCATCAACTCTAGCCCTAAGCAACCACTAATCTTCTTTCTGTCTCCATAGATTTGCCTATTCTGGATATTTCATACGAATGGTCATAACCTATGTGACCCCTTGTGGTAGGTTTCTTTCACTTAGCGTAATATTTTCAAAGTTCATCCATGTTGTAGCATTATATACCAGTACTTCATTCCTTTTTATAGTCAAATAATATTCCATCGTGTGGACGTATCGCGTTTTGTTTATTTTGTTTATTCATTCGTCCACAGATGAACATTTGAGTTGCCTCCCCCTTAGGCTATCATGAATAATACTGCCATGAACCTCCAAGTACAAGTTTTTATGTGGACATACATTTTCACCTCTCTCAGTTATATACCTAGGAATGGAATTGGTGAGTCCTACAGTAATGCTCAGTCAATTGTTTGAGGAATTCATATATATAATTATATATAATATTCATGTATAATTTTAATATACTTCTCTATGTTGCCAAAGAGCTGTCATATTTATCTTTTTAAATGGCTGTTTTATAGTTCTCTGAGTTTAATATTCTGAATATAATTAACTATTTTCTAACTTGATAGCGTGTAGATTTTTTTTGTTAGTTTTAATAATGCTGCTATAAAAGTCTTTAACTATGTAGGTTTTTCGTCCTTTTAGATTAGGGTTCCTCAACCTCAGTTCTATAGACATTTGGAGCCAGATAGTCCTTTGTTGGGGCCGGGGGCTGTCCATGTGTTGTAGGGTACTTAGCAGCATCCCCGGTCTCTACCGTACGCACACTGTGACAGCCAAAAGTGTCTCCAGACGTTGCCAGATGTCCTCTGGGGGCAAAATTGCACCTTACTTAGAGCCACGGTCTTAGATATTTTACTCAAGATAAACACCCAAGAATGAGATTCACTGAATTAGAGGCTAAGAGCCTGTTCATGGATCTCGATGCCAGCCAGTGGCCGGCCCTCCAGCAGTTCACAGCCTCTTCACGAGGGTCAGGAGAATGGGATCAGGGATCCTCACGGACACCTGTGAAAGAGCCGACCTTACACACGGGGCCAAGAGTGGCTTCCCACTGCTGCTCGCACACCTGCAGGGCACGTATCCAGGCAGACATTGTTCATTCAGCATAAGGTGTAAACACAGTGCCTCTAACTCTGTGGCTTCATTGTCAAGAATAAGCACACGGTGACTTAGATCCTGCAGACGCTCTGGAAACAGATCAGGGGAGGGAGGGAAGGAGCAGAGAACGGAGAGAAGGCACAGGAGAGGGGGAGGGAACCAGCCCAGCCTGGAGGGTCACACTCATGAATGGCGTGGAGGGGGGCCCACACGTGAGGACGAGCGCATGAATGGCCGTCCCGGAACATCCACATGATGGATATTAATAGAGCCGTTCCGGGAGAGGACACACTGTGCTGGGCAGGGTCAGATGCAGGAGCAGGGCCGGGTGTGCGGGAAGCAGGCCCAGTGACAGCCCCACTGTGGGAAGTCAGGGAGGCGCTGGCAGGGCACTGATGTCGCCCTGGCTGGCTCTTCTCCCGATGCTACTGCCCAGGGAAGGTGGGCATCCCCACGCAGGCTAGCTGCATCTTCCTGGACATGGCCAGGACCTGGAGCCATGCTCCGCCATTTAAAAGGCTGCGTAGAGCAATGAGAGAGACCGGGAAAATAGCCAGGGTATGACAGGAAAATCAGAAAGGGGCATTGTACTGGGCTGAACAGTGTCCCCTAAAATTCATGTCCACCCAGAACCTCAGAATGTGACCTTATTTGGAAATAGGATCTTTGCAGATGCAATTAGTTAAGATGAGATCATACTGGACTAGAACGGGCCCTAAATCCAACGTGACTGGTGTCCACATAAGAAGAGGAGAGACGCAGATACAGACAGACATGCAGGGAGAGAGCCATGTAAAATCAGAGGCAGAGATTGGAGCCACGTGTCTACAAACCAAGGAACACCAACGATTTCCTGCAAACACCAGAAGCTGGAAGAGCCTCGAGCCTTTGGAGAGAGCGTGGCCCTGCCGACACCTTGATCTCTGACTTCCAGTTTCTAGAACTGTGATAGCATGAATTTCTGTTGTTTTAAGCCACCCAGTTTGTGATGCTTTGTTGCAGCAGCCCCAAGAAAGGACACGGGCATCTTGTACTTGCAAAGGGTCTTTGGTCTGGGCTCCTGCATCCTTAGGTTTATGCCTTAGGTCTCCGGGGGACTTAGCCTTTAATGGGACAACACAGTACAGCAAGGCAGAGCTTGGGGTCCAGGAGTCAGCCTGCCGGCATGAAGATTTCAGGGCCCCTCTTACTAGATTGAAGCTCAGAAGAGGGCCACGTGATCCTCCACCCCCCATGCTCTTCCTACAATGGGACTTTGACTCTCCTCCCATTGAAAGGTGGGTCCATGTTCCCTCCTCTTGAACCTGGACACGCTTGTGACTCTGGCAGAAGTAAAGCTCTGTGACTCCTCAGGCTGCTTTGCTTCTCTTCTGCTTTGCTTGCCCAGCAGAACACTTTGCACTGGAGTCCTGAGCGGCCGTGTAAGGAGTCCGGCAGCCCCGAGACTGCCTGCCATGCTGTGAGGAAGCTCAAACTAGCCTGATACCAGTCAGAGTTCTTGGCCTTCCCCAATCAGTAGAAACTGATACGATGCCAGACAAGAAATTCAGGCCAGGCTTTACTGAGGCCCCTGCTGCAGCAGTGGGGAGAAAAAACGAGTAACAATTTCCCTTGCTCACTCCCTGAGGCGGGCGCCAGCTGCTTCCTTATATGGCATGAGGGTAGTGGTGTGTCCAGGGCTCGGGCTGGAGGGGTAGCTTAGGTGTTTTGCCCACCCCTTTGGTGGTGGTGTGCGCAGGGGGCATGCGCAGTACCTTGTTTTTGCTCCCAGAAGTGGCAGTTGGTTTTTTTTTTTTTTTTTTTGGTCTTTTTGTATCTTGTTGTCCATAATTTGCCCCAACTATGCATGCATGCAGTTATTTTTAGTCCCTTATAGTTTCTTTGTATTTTGTTGCTCAAAGAGATGTTTGTCCAGGTGCAAGCACTGAAACGAACGGTCCCAGGTCCCAGGTCCCAGCCTGTCTCAAGCCCACCTGGAAAAGCCCTGAGGCCACATGAGGAGAGAGAAATGCCCTGGCTTAGCCCAGAAAACAACCCCCTTATAAGGGATTTAAATTTCCCAAAGGCGCAAACTCTCTCTCTGAGTTCGCCCGAGCATCTTTCCGCATGTACTTTGCTCTCCCAGTAAACTTTTTACCTTTCTCTTTATCTTCTGCCTCCTTGCCTGAATTCTTCCTTGACAAGGCAGGCAAGAACTGGGGATTTAGGCCCTAGCTGCTGGCCTCTGTGGTTAGGACTAGCGGTTAGGACTCCTGGTCAGGGAGCTACGGTCTCACTTCCAGCTACTGCTCGCTGCTGCTTACTGCAAGCTGCCGCTCACTGCTGCATGCATCCGAAATCACCAAGAACTAGTTAACGTTTACTGAGCACGTCCCACAGGCTCTGACCAGTTCTACACGCCAAAGGGAAGCATCTCACTTACGGGAGGAGGAAGTGAGCAGAGCCCAGCTTTTTTTTGCGGTATGCGGGTCTCTCACTGCTGTGGCCTCTCCCGTTGCGGAGCACAGGCTCCGGACGCGCAGGCTCAGCGGCCATGGCTCACGGGCCCAGCCGCTCCGCGGCATGTGGGATCCTCCCGGACCGGGGCACGAACCCGCGTCCCCTGCACCGGCAGGTGGACTCTCAACCACTGCGCCACCAGGGAAGCCCAGAGCCCAGCTTTGCAGGACAGATCAGAGAGGCGGCCAGGGTTGGGGGAGAGGTTCGGATTTTGTCCTGGGGCATCTTCCCCATCCTTCTCTCACTCACCTCCTCCCGCCTCTCTCTAATGTGCCCCAACACGTCCCACCCCTTTTAACATAATTTAACTTGTTTTATAGTAAGCAGGCGTCAGCTTTGAAACTGTACACACAAGTTGAAGTCTTTGAAGGCAGGAAACGAAGCAAGTCCCTCTGCTCATCTCTCTTTATCTTTGCCATCTTCTCCTCTCCTCTCCTGTCCTGTCCCTGCAATGTGCACCTTCTGCCCTGTAGTCGGAACCCGAGGCTGAGCAGAAGCTGCGCCCCGCTGGGCTGGGCTCCTGGCTGTCAGCACCTGCGGCCAGCAGGATTGTTGCAAACTCTGTCACTCTAACGGCTGATAAAGCCCCACGACCCGCTCGCCTGCAGCCTGGGCTTATAGTCCTGATAAGTTGGGCCTGTCAGCACTGTGTCCACACCTACTCCTGGCCCGGCCTCTGCGAGCCCACCCCTGCTCTGGGCTTCCTGCTGCCTGTTTACAGCCAAGCCCTGGCCACCGTGCCTAGGCCAGGCCCCAGTCACCTTGAGATGACCCCAGGGAGCCAGGCTTGCAGCTGCAGGATTAGGAAGAACAGTTTTGCTCAGGACATAGAGTGGGTCTTCAGTGCTGGAGATATTCTGTCCGCAGTGCTGTTCAGGCCCCTACTTGCAGACTGGTCTGTGTGGGATTCTGATTGTACAGGGAGGTGCAGAAGCATCCTGGCCCTTCCTAGGGCAGCCAGCTAGACCAGGGCTGTGGTCTTGACCCCAGAAAGACTTGGCAATGTCCAAGACATTACTGGTTGTCATAACTAGGGAGGGGGTACTACCTGCTTCTAGTGGGTAAAGGCCAGGGATGCTGCTAAGCACCCTACAGTGTATAGGACAGCCCCACAAGAAAGAATTATCTGGCCACAAATACCAACAGTGTTGAGACTGAGAAACCCTGAGCTGGACAACACAAGGGCAAGCCTGGAAGTTGGACCTCCAAATGCCTCACCCAGAGATGCAAAAGCCACATCCATGCACTGCCTGGGAGCCTGGACCAGAGCAGGGCAGGGATCCTACCCTCAGGTACCAAATGGCTCGGGAAAGGCCAACAAACTACTGCAACATCTCCCCAGGGCTGGCTCCCCACGGCCGCCAGGCCCTGCTCTTCCCTCAGGTATCAAATTCAGGTACATCCTGACTAGCAGCCCCTTGGCTGATCTCATCCTAGGAAGGACACAAGAAATAATAGTGGCTGTTCTCCTGAGCACCAACTATGATCTGGGCACTGTGTTTCTAAACAGCAACTATGGGATGGAGGGATTATTACCAAGCCCATATTACACGTAAGGAAACTGAGATTCAGAGCTGTCATCTGATTTACCCAAGGTCACTGTTATGGTCATGTTGAAGCCCCGAACCCCAGTACCTCAGAATCACCTTGTTTGGAGGTAGAGTCTCTACAGAGGTAATCAAATGTAAATGAGGTCTTTAGGGTGGGTCCTGATCCGATAGGGTTGCCGCCCTCATAAAAAGGAAACATTTGTGCAGAGACACGCAGGCATTCAGACCTAAAGGCAGAGATCAGGGTGATGTGTCTGCAAGCCGAGGAATGCCAGAGATTGCCAGGACACTACCAAAAGCCAGGGGAGACACGACAGACCCTCCCTCGCAGCCCTCAGAAGGCATTAACCCTGCCGACACAGTGATCTTGGACTTCTAGCCTCCAGAACTGTGAGACAAGAAACTTCTGTTGTTTCAGCCACCCAGTTTGTGGTGCTTTGTACAACAGCCCTTAGCCGACTAATACAGTCACACAGCTCCTAGGGGTGGGTCCACCGTGGAGCTCAGACCTGTGCAACTGCAGGCACCCTCTGACCATGTTTCCATTATTTCTCCTGGGGCAGGTGCCCTAGCATTCAGCAGGTCCCTTGAAGTAAGGCTTCAGTTTCCAGAAGTTTCATTGGGTTGCTGCTCATTAACCTTTTTTTTTTTTTTAATAAGTTCTTGTGTTTTTTTAAATTAATTTATTTATTTTTATTTTAAGGCTTTATTGGGTCTTTGTTGCTGTGTGCGGGCTTTCTCTAGTTGCGGCGAATGGAGGCTACTCTTCATTGAGGTGCGCGGGCTTTTCATCACGGTGTCTTCCCTTGCTGCGGAGCACGGGCTCTAGGCACGCGGGCTTCAGTAGCTGTGGTTCGCAGGCTCTAGAGCGCAGGCTCAGTAGTTGTGGCACACGGGCCCAGTTGCTCCGTGGCATGTGGGATCTTCCCAGACCAGGGCTTGAACCCGTGTCCCCTGCACTGGCAGGCGAATTCTTAACCACTGGGCCACCAGGGAAGTCCCTCATTAACATTTTTAACATAACGCTGCTAAGTAACATACAATCACTGTAAGTAAGCACCACCCCAGGCTGCTTGTGGCAGGATGGATTTTACTGTAATGAATAATTCGTCAGGACCATGTGATTAGTAGGAACACTAGTAGGTGAGTCACTGGGAGTAGAACTTGGACTCTGGAGGTCTGAATGACACACGCAGGTCCAAATCCCAGGTCTACCACCCACCAACAGCGTGCTCTTAGGCAAATCTCTCAGGATCTTCCGGCCTCGGTTTTCCCAGTCTGTAAAATGCGTGTAAAAATAGTGTCTGCCCTATGGGGTTTTCATGATGATTAAGTGACATCATGCTTGTGAACTGCTCATCACAATTCTTGACACATTGTACTCCCTCAGTAACTAGCTGTTACTGTGATTATTACTATTAGTATGACTCTATCGTATGGTCCCAGGAAGACCGAGCGATGTGGCTATTGACGATAACTGAATTTCATCTCTGGGTCCCCCTGCCCTGTTTTCCAGTGCTCTGCCATGTTTCTCAGAGCTGGGCCTAAGAAGACCTTGGAGATTCAGGATCGAAGTGCTGGGGCCCCCCAGCACACTTTTCTTCACACGGTTCCCAGAGGAAGTCACATGGTGATCACACACAGAGCATGAAGTGCTGTCAGCAGCTCTGCCACATTCCAGGAATTCTTTAGCCCGTGTGGGACCCAGGGGAGTGTGCAGTCTGATGCGAGCCTGGGCTGCCATCACACAGGATGGCTTTGCCCGCGCACAGAATAACCTGCCCCCATGTGGTACATCGTTCTCCCATCCCACATCCCAGCAGGAGTTCCAACCAGGCCCAGGCTGCTCCCACCAGAACCTGTTACCAGAGGGACCGTATTTGCCATCCTGGTAGGGAGGACAGTCAATGACTGGTGCCCTTAAGAGATCCTCCTGGGCCTCCTCCTTCCGGGAAACAGGCTGGGTCCTCTCCCAGCCCCGGGACTCAACAAGCATCTATTAACACTGACCATGATCCTGACACTCTGGTGAGCAAAAGGGACCCCCAAAATGTCCCCAATTTCAAGGAATTTGTAGTTAAGAAAGAGGGAAAGGCCAATACATTTTTTGTTGTATTTTACTTTGCTACATTATTAAATGCAAAGGCCAGATCTCACAAAGTTTCTGGCCAAAACCCAGAAATAAGTGGTAGAAGAAAAGCAAGGAGAAGGTCCCCACACCATAGAATAAAAACTGGGAACACAGGCTGGGGTAGGGGACAGAGTGGGGATGAGGAGGTCATAGCAGATGACCAGCCTTTTGTTTTCTTTAATTTTACTCTTTGAGAAAAAGTAACACATGTTCACAATAATAAAAAGGAAATCAGGGACTTCCCTGGGGGTCCAGGGGGTAAGACTCCGCCCTCCCAATGCAGAGAGCCTGGGTTCGATCCCTGGTTGGGGAACTAGATCCCACACGCATGCCGCAACTAAGAAGCCCACATGCAGCAACTAAAGATTGCAAGTACCACAACTAAGACCCAGCGCAGCCAAAATAAATAAATAAACAAATAAATATTTTTTAAAAAAGGAAATCAGGGCTTCCCCGGTGGCGCAGTGGTTGAGAGTCCGCCTGCCGATGCAGGGGACGCGGGTTCGTGCCCCGGTCCGGGAAGATCCCACGTGCCGCGGAGCGGCTGGGCCCGTGAGCCATGGCCTCTGAGCCTGCGCGTCCGGAGCCTGTGCTCCGCGACGGGAGAAGCCACAACAGTGAGAGGCCCGCGTACCGCAAAAA
>RJWK010034432.1:0-12182 GCA_004363435.1 Platanista minor | reverse complement strand
CAAATTATCTTAGAGATGATTCTATATGATCATATATAGACCTAATGGCATAATCATGTAACATAAGGTCCAAACCAGGATGCTTTTGAGCATGAAACTGGTGGAATTAAACCAGGTGATGGACATCAACCGGACGGCCTGGACAACCACGTTTTAGAAGGAGTCGTGAGCAGGATCCAGCTGAATCCAAGTTGAACATAGATCAGTGAATGAACACATCGTTTCTGAGTGTTTCACGTATTTCCAAGCAGGCGACAGGAGGCCTGGGGGTGGGACACACCTCAAGCCAGGCTCTGGGTCCCCCCAGTCTCTGAGCCACCAGTCCTCACATCTGAGAGACTCCTGGGGGAGACGGTGCAGGTTCAGAGGGGAAATGGGCTGGGCGGTAAGTGACAAGTCTCCGCCATGGGTGAGCCCTGTGGACACTGCCGCAGCCCCCGTTCCAGCTGCGCCCTCCCCCAACGTCCCTTTCAGGCCTCCCTTGGGGCACCCATCCTCCTTCACCCAAGCAGCTGGTCTGCCGAAGGGCACAGCCACCTCCCTGACTTCTAGACCCCTGTTGTCCAAGAGTGACCAGGGCACTGCCCTCTCGGGTTCCATGTCAGCTCGACTACAGGTGTTTTCGAGCAGCTACTCTGTGCCAGGCACTGGAGTCACAGTAGTGAGCAGCACTGTAGCTCAGTTTACACGGGGCTCCCATCCCAGTGGGGACCACAAGCAACGGGCATGATGAGTATTAGCAAAGGGGAGAGGGTCACAGAGAGAAAGGAGCTTTGACCTAGTGTCAGGTCTGGGCAGGCCTTTCTGAGGAAGTGACGTTGAGATTGAGTGTACGAGGCTCAGCAGGGCAAAGGAAAGGTGGGCAGGCCTCATCAGAGGAACCTGGCAAGCTAGGGAATGGGGCAGAGGCCATGCAGCTAGGTGTGGGGTGAGAGGTAGGCAGGGCTGGACCTGGTGGGCCTTTTAGACCAGAGGGCCGCAAGCAATTGTTAAAGGAATCCCGACAGGTATGGTGACAGGATCTAATCTGTCACCTTCCCTGCCCTAGAAAACAACTTGGGACAAGAGCAAAGACAAATGACGAGGTCCTGGACCCCAGGCCAGGGCGCTGGGGACGGAGGGAGAAAAGGCGTCTCAGAGCCTGAGGCTCACGAAGCCTCACCACCAGCTTCCTCGGCAGCCACATCCCTGAAGATTGAGGGGATGCCCAGGGACCAAGGAAGGAGACAAGGAAAGAAAGCCCAGTGCAGTGGGCTTCCCTGACCTGGAGGCCCAGGCCCCGCACTGGGTCATACTCTCAGCCCGGGCCTGGGAGCCCCAGCGTCTTCTGAGCAACCCCCAATCCCCCTCCCACACACACACCCCTGGAATGGAGCAGAAAGAACGCACAGAAGGCAAAGGGACAGTCACAAAAGGAAAAATGCAGCCTGGAGGGCCAGACAGCGCCGGGACTGGGGGTCTCTGCTCCCTCCTTTCCGGCGCGCCGGGCGCAGACAGGAAGCGGTTGGAACCAGCTCCAGAATTCTGCAGGCAGTGCAGCTGGGGGAGAGGTGCCCTGACCACTGGCCATCGGGCCGTGCCATTGGTCCCGCAGGCTGACCTCACTGCCCAGGCCCGCGGAGCCCTTCCTGGGGTCACATTCCGCGCTGAAGAGGCCCTCTCCAAGGCCTTGGTTGGCGCCAATGTCTTTTTAGGAACCAAGGGTCTAATTTTAGTGTCCCAGCCTTCGACACCTTCCCGAAATAGCTCCCTGTTTTCCCTCCTGTCCCTGTGCCTTCCTTGGAGAAGGTGAACCTGCTGCGTCCCCGTGATCTGGGCTGGTGAGCGCAGGCCCACAGCCTTGTATGGGTCTCGGTGGAGGGACTTATGTCCCGGTGGCCTGTTCCCGGTGACCTGACCCAGAGGGCTCTCCTCAAGCAGGGCAGCTCAGCGCCCACCAGACCAGGGGTCCCATACTCAGGGGCCAAGATTTGAAATGATCAGAGGGACTAATGATCAAACACCTATAGGAGCCAGTTGGGTAGTGTAAGGAGGGAAGCAAGCCAGGTGACTAATAGGACCTGACCTTTGACCTAAGTGTTGAGGACGTCACAGGGCTGTGGGGACCCAGAGAAACTTGTCTGAAAGAGCAGCTCAGCCTGCCTGAGCACTGTCTTGAGAGGGGCACCTCTATAATCAGATGCGGAAGTAAATTCAAAATCTTCTGTAAAAACCTGATTTTTTAACCTTGGCCAAAAATTATTATTTTTATTTTTATTTTTACTGCTGAGAGCTTCTAACAAAACATGTCTGCAGGCCATATCCAGCTATGGAGAGGGCTGGGGAGGCAGCATTTGCTGTGAGATTATGCTTTTCTTTTTTTTTTTTTTTTTTTTGCGGTACGCTGGCCTCTCACCACTGTGGCCTCTCCTGTTGCAGAGCACAGGCTCCGGACGCGCAGGCTCAGCGGCCATGGCTCATGGGTCCAGCTGCTCTGCGACACGTGGGATCTTCCCGGACCGGGGCACGAACCCACGTCCCCTGCATCGGCAGGCAGACTCTCAACCACTGCACCACCGGGGAAGCCCAGATTATGCTTTTCTTGTTTACAAAGTACATTGTCTTGTATAATTGTCACTGAGCAGGTCAGCTGTGTCCATCTGACAGATTAGGGAAACTGAGGCCCACACGAGTGAAGCACTTGGCAAGTGTCATACAGCAGTGGCAGAAGAAGGGCTCAAACTCAGGTCTCTCTGATTCCCAAGGGGTGCAGGCTGTGTGGGGAGGGAAGGGGTGCAGCTGCCTGTGGGAATGGGGGTGACTGTCTGCACTTTTGCACAGCTGAACCCACCCTGTTACCTGAACCCCCAGTTTCCTGCTCTCAGCACCCCAAGAAGAGCTAAAGGTGGAGATAAGGTTGTTGAGGTGCTGAGGGGCATGTGACACGAAGATTTTTGCAGCTTCAAAGATGGCCCTCACCCTCCCCGTCTGGCTGGAGGAATGCAGAAGAGAGGGTCAGGTGATGGACAGGGTGTCCGTGATGGGCAGATTCCAGTGTCAATCCCAGGGGCTCCATGCTGGGACCTGCCTCACTTCCAGGACCACCTCCCCATCTGTGGGTTTCCTGGGTCTGACCAGCCCTGGTTCCTCACCCTCCAAAGGGTCCTACATCACTGGGTATTGCCTGCCTCTTGGGATCCCACAGCCCTGAGATCCCAGGTGCCTTCAATTGGACTCATCCATTCCATAAGACAGGAGCAAACACGTTTGCTGTGAATCCTGTCTTTGAGACCAGATGGCATTTCTGGTGCCCTAAAGGAGACCCCAGAGAAGCTACCTGGGACCCCACCAGCTCAACCCACCAATACGAGAGGCTCCAGCCTCTGAACACCCGAGACACAAACACTTTGGAAACACCTGTTTCCCTGGCTCTGGACTCGTGGCTCTCTGCCCACTCCTCCCCAGGGTAATCACTCACTGCCACTCCCCGGGCGAGGGTCTGTCACGGGTCCTGTCACTCTCCTGCTCTCCTCGCTGGGGGCTCTGGTCGGTCCCTGATATTCTGCTGTCCCTGCTGGGAAACATGCCCCAAGAACCACGGGTTTACCAGTGGGGCCGACCCAGCCTTTCCAAGGGAACTAAACTGAATCCCCACCTCTAGGACTGGGTTTTGTTGTTTTTTAAAGAAATCCCTGATCCTTTATTATATTTTAACTTCACACGTTAACATTATGATGTTTCTTGCCAGGCTTTTTCTAGAAAGCAGTGATTTTTGAAGTAGCATTTTTCCCTCCAGCCTGTTGTGAAAGAAACAAGAGTTACTGGAAAATCAAGGTGATGCACCCAGGTCTCCCAAAGTGGAGGCAGATGCTAGCGTGGCCGTTAGTGGGCTTGAGGAAAGCAGTTTCTGGGACTTTCCTTGCCTGGCCCCTCAATTATCTCTTAGCAGGAGCCCAGTTTTATACTGCCTCAGGGGACAGCATAGAGTAGTAAGAAATACAGGCCCATGCTGGGCTCTGACTGCTGGCAGGGTCACCCACGCGAGGCCTGCAGACGGAGAGAGAACCAGCACTTGCTGACGACCTGTAACTATTTGGTGCTTTTACATGCTGACCCATTTAATCCTGATACTAACCTGAGCATTATTACCCCATTTTACTGGTGGCTAAGCTGAGGCTCAGAGAGTTGAAGCAAGTTGCCCACAGTCACACAGCCCTTAACATCAGAGCTGGGATTTGAACTGAGGTCTGTGTAACTGCAAGGTCTATGCCTTTTCAAGGCACCGGGCATGACTCTCAGGGGAGACAGGGTGAGTTTGGCTCTGAGTGCTATGCAGCTGATCCCAGACCAGAAGGGAGACAAGCCCTCCTGCACTTTCTAGGAATGCCCACGCAAGGACTAAAATTTCATGAGTTTCCCTGCCTGGTCTGCTGGCCTGGGGCTGAGCCACTGCCCTGTGTTCCTACATCTGGTCCGCCTGCCGCTTCCCGAAGCAAGGGCGAAACAGGCAGTGTCGCCCAGGTGAAGAGAGGCCTTTCAGCGCCACCTGCTGGAGATACTGTAGCAGCATCTCCAGCGGACCCTGCGTCCCCAGAGCTTGTCAACATCCCTGGCCACTTGAGGGAATTGAGGGTGAGATATGAAGGAAGGCAGGGAGCAGGGCCAGGCTGCCTCTCAGGAGATTAGTCCTATACTTGACCCTATAAACAGGTGTGGGTATTCCTCCTGCCAGAACCTCAGAAAGCTGCACCTGGAGCTCAAGGTAGGTGCCTGACCCTGCAAGGATAGATGGATGGATGGATGGATGGATGGATGGTTGGATGGATGGATGGATGGATGATAGATGGAGGCATGTCAGCTGCTGAAGGTCAGGCTAGGAGGAAGGTTGGCTAATTGTTGTATCATGTAAACAAGGCAATTTTCTGAACAATGCCCTGGCTGTTTGAGTCCAGAGAGAAGATTGGACAGGCCAGCTGGAGCCTCATGTCATCTCTATTTCTGATCAGCCTGAAATTCTCACAACAATCATGACTATTAATGAGCCTGTGGCCACTGCCACTATAAACCTCCCTTATCTTCCCTCTCCCAGCCTAAGTGTCCACAGAGCTTCCGCTGAGGGGAGTCTGGGGTGACTGGCCTCAGGAACCCAGGAGAAGCAGGCAGCTCAGCCCTAGGGAGGGAAAAAGGAAGAGATCCAGGCTGTTCCCCATAGCTAACATCTATCAAGCATGTCCTTTGTGTTAAATCCTCTGCCCACACACAAAACACAGGGTCACATTGACCATGGCTGTGACCAGTGAGGGAGGGAAGCTCATAACCAGAGTAAGGCATCAGCGTCCACAGCCCTCTGCCTAGATGGAGGTCTCCAGGACCCAGTCCTCCTGACCACCTTCCGCTGTTCAGGCCACAAAAGGAGAAGCATGGTTGGAGTGTTAAGCAGGCAGCCTCCAGAGCCAGACTCCCTGTCCTGGTCATCACCGATCAGCAGTGTGATCTTGAGCAAGTTACTTAACCTCTCTGAGCCCCATTTTCCCTGTCTCTGATATAGAGGTTGTAACGGCACATACCCAGGGCTCCTGATCCCCTAGCTGGCACAGCCAAGAGTCAGTTCTGACTGGTGACTGTGTCATATGGTTGTTACATTATTTTTCTATTATAAAAATGTCAAACATCATAAAAGTGGAGAACATACTATATAAGAATGCCCACAAATCTATCATCATCATTCTGCCATATATCACCTGATCCTTTTGTTATTGTTAAAGCATTATTCATGTAGAAAATGTTCTTACTGATAGAAACATACATAAAGCAGACATCTTAATGGATTTTTCAGTGAATCAGATCAAAATATAGACCATTTCCAGCCACCCCACCTCCATCCTGAAGTCTCTCTCATGGCCCTTCCCAGACATGGATAATCACTATTCTGACTTCTGTCATCATTGATTAGTGTTGCCTATTGGGGAAATTTATAAAAATGGAATCACCCAGTACATACTCTTTTGTGCCTGTCTTCTTATTTTTGGCATCAAGTTGGGAAGGTTCGTCCACATAGTCGTGTGTTCTGTGGTTCTTTCTCACTGTGTTTACATTTATGAATGTATCACAATTTATCTATTCTAATGTTCGTGGACATTTAGGATATTTTTTTTAAAGAGAAAGGTGAATATATGATCCAATTTTTTTAAAATTTATTTTTGGCTGTGTTGGGTCTTCGTTTCTGTATGAGGGCTTTCTCTAGTTGCAGCGAGCGGGGGTCACTCTTCATCGCGGTACGTGGACCTCTCACTGTCATGGCCTCTTTTGTTGTGGAGAACAGGCTCCAGACGCGCAGGCTCAGTAGTTGTGGCTCACAGGCCTAGTTGCTCTGTGGCATGTGGGATCTTCCCAGACCAGGGCTCGAACCCATGTCCCCTGAATTGGCAGGCAGATTCTCAACCACTGCACCACCTGGGAAGCCCCCATTTGGGATATTTTATGTTATAATTCTGCTGTAGACGTTCTTGTCCATGTCTTTTGGTACATATGTATACACACACTTTTTTTTGGTTATGCACCTAGGAGTGGAAGTACTGGATCACAGGACATGTACTTGTCCAGCCTCATTAGATACTTCCATGTAGTTTTTCTTTCATATAAATTTTACTTATTTATTTATTTATTTTTGGTTGCGTTGGGTCTTCGGTGCTGTGCATGGGCTTTCTCTAGCTGCGGTGAGCGGGGCCTACTCTTCGTTGCGGTGTGTGGGCCTCTCGTGGTGGCTTCTCCTGTTGTGGAGCACGGGCTCCAGGCACACGGGCTTCAGCAGTTGTGGCACGCGGGCTCAGTAGTTGTGTCGCGGGCTCTAGAGCGCAGGCTCAGTAGCTGTGGTGCACAGGCTTAGTTGCTCCACAGCATGTGAGATCTTGCCGGACCAGGGCTCGAACCTGTGTCCCCTGCATTGGCAGGCAGATTCTCAACCACTGCGCCACCAGGGAAGCCCCATATAGTTTGTCAAAGTGATTGCATCCCTTGTCACTCTCTCCTGCAGTATATGAGACTTGCTCCACATTCTCACCAACACTTGGATTTTGTCAGTTTTTAAACATTTTATCAGGAATTCCCTGGCAGTCCAGTGGTTAGGACTTAGGGCTTTCACTGCTGGGTATAAATAAATAAATAAACAAAAAAACAAACACACATACATTTTATCCATTCTCGTAGGTGCACAATGGTATCTCATTGCAGAATGATCTTAATTTGAGTCTCCCTGATGACTAACAACACTGAGCACTCTTCATATCCTCTAGGTATCATGAAGTACCTATTCATGTTTTCTGCCCATCTTTCTAGTAGACTGTCATTTCCTTATTGATCAGTAGGAGTACTTTATATATTCTGGATAAAAATCCTTCGTTCAATATATGCATTGCAGGACTTCCCTGGTGGCGCAGTGGTTGAGAGTCCGCCTGCCGATGCAGGGGACACGGTTTCGTGCCCCGGTCCGGGAAGATCCCACATGCCGCGGAGTGGCTGAGCCCGTGAGCCGTGGCCGCTGAGCATGTGCTCCGCAACGGGAGAGGCCAAAACTGAGAGGTCCGTGTACCGCAAAAAAACAAAACAAACAAAAACAAAAAAACCCAGAATATATGCATTGTAACTGTCTTCTCCCACTTGGTGGTTTACCTTTTAACTCTCTTAATGATGTCTAAGCAGATCTTAACTTTAATGTAGTCCAGCTTATTGCTCTTTTCCTTTATGGAGAAGTGTTTTTAGACTCTCCTGTTTGAGAATCTTTCAAGGTCATGAAATACCCTCCTAGTTTTTCTTTTCGAAGATTTACCTTGACTTGTAAGTCTATGGTCCACTTGGAATTGGTCTCTGTGTATATAGTGTGAAACACGTGTCAAGGTTCTTTTTCTCCATTTGGATGTCCAGTTGATACAGCACCCTCTATTAAAAAATAACATTAGTTGACTAATATGTGTGACCCTTGTACATCAGGTGACTGTATATACGTGGCTCTGTTCCTGGACTTATTATTTTGTTCCATTTGACCATCGTTGCACCAATACCGCACTATTTTAATATCTGTCAGTGATAATAACTTTAACAGAAACAGCTTTATTTTAGCCAATACCATAGTCCTCACCAACATTTGGAGAAGTAAATATTTTTAATTTTAGCTATTCTAGAGGGCGGTATTTCATTGTGGTTTAATTTTCACTGTCCTGATGAGAGGTGATGTTGAGCACGTTTTACGTGCTTACTGGGCATTCATATATCTTCTTTGAGGAAGTGTCCATCCAAGTCTTTTGCCCATTTTTTCTTGGGTTCTGTTTTTATACGTGGGTTTCTGGGATTCCCTTGCATACAAGTCCTTTTCTAGATGTATGTATTGTGAATATTATTGCCCTGTCTGTGGCTGGCTTTTTCATTTTCATTGACTTAATGAGCAGAAGTTTCACTGTTGGTGGAATGTGAACTATCTGTTTTCTTTTCTATTTAATGCTCTTTGCTTATCTCTACAAGTAGATTTGCCTATGCCAAGGTCATGAAGATATTCTATGTTTTCTTCTGGAAATGTTATGGTTATACCTTTTATAGTTAAGTTTATGACCTATATTAATCCCCACTTTGGGGTTAGTTTGCCCTTCTTTTTCTAGCTTCTTAAGATGGAAAAATAGAATATTTATTTTTTAATGTTTCATTTAAAGCTACAAAATTCCTTCTAAGGACTACTTTAGCTTCATCCCACAATTTTTTTTTTTTTTTTTTTTTGCGGTACGCGGGCCTCTCACTGCTGTGGCCTCTCCCGTTGCGGAGCACAGGCTCTGGACGCACAGGCTCAGCGGCCATGGCTCACGGGCCCAGCTGCTCCGCGGAATGTGGGATCTTCCCGGACCGGGGCACGAACCCACGTCCCCTGCCTCGGCAGGCGGACTCTCAACCACTACGCCACCAGGGAAGCCCCATCCCACAATTTTGATGTGTTAGTTTTTATTATCACTGACATTGCAAAATAGCTCTTAATTTCCCTTTTGATTTCTTCTTTGGACCATGGGTTATTTAGAAGGATAATGTTTAATTATCAAATATTTAGGGCTTTTCTAGATAAGTTATTTGTGTTGATTTCTAATTTAATTCTCTTGTGGTCAGACAATATATTCTGTAAGATTTTAGTGCTCTTCCTTTAGTTCTTTCCGTTTTTGCTTCACTGCACTTTGAAACTCTGTTATTAGGTGAATAATCATTTAGGATTGTGATGTCTTCCAAATAAATTGACCCTTTTATCATTATGAACTATCCTACTTATCTCTGGTAATATTCCACATCTTAAAATATACATTGTTTCATGTTACTACAACCACACAAGCTTTATAATGCTTACTAATGCATAATTTTCCATCCTTTTAGTTTCAACTATTTGTGTCCTTATATTTAAAGTGTATTACTTACAGCAGCACAAAGCTGAGTCTTACTGTTTTTATCCTATTGGATAGCCTCTGGCCTTTACTCGGAAGATTTCATTCATTTAGATGTAATGTGATTACTGATATGGTTGAGTTTAAGTCTAGCATCTTGCTATCTGTTTTCTATTTATTCTACTTCTTTAAGGCTAACTGAATAATTTTACATTCCATCTTATTTCTTTTACTGGTTTTTTAGCTATACCTTTTTATACTGCTTTAGGGATTATAATATGCATTATTGATTTTCCAGAGTGCACCTAGAATAAATATTTTACCACTTCAGGTAAAAAGTAAAGACTTTAAAACAGTATAATTCCATTTAATGCCCTCCTTTGCACTATCAGTGTTATATTCTACCTATGTTATAAACTCCCAAGTACAAAATCACTATTTTTGTTTTAAACAGTAGTCTTTTAAAGAGATTAAGGAAATTAAAGATAGTTTTATATTTAGCCATGTGTTTACCGCTTCTGGTGCTCTCCATTCCCCCATGAATGTCAGTTTCCACCTTGTATCATTCCTTTCAGCCTGAAGTACTTGCTTTAGAATATCTTGTCAGGCAGTTCTGCTGGAGACAGATTGTCTCAACTCTTTTTTTGTGTGTCTGAAACAGTCTTTATTTCACCCCTGTATTTGAAGGAGATCTTAGCTGGACATAGAATTTTACATTCACAGGGGTTTTTTTTCTTTCAGCACTTTATTTTTTTTAATTATTTTTTTAAGTAAATTTATTGTATTTTTATTTATTTTTGGCTGCGTTGGGTCTTTGTTGCTGCACGCAGGCTCTCTCCAGTTGCAGCGAGCGGGCACTAGGCGTGTGGGCTCAGTAGTTATGGCTCACGGGCTCTAGAGTGCAGGCTCAGTAGTTGTGGTGCATGGGCTGAGTTGCTCCACAGCATGTGGGATCTTCCCAGCCCGGGGCTGAAACCCATGTCCCCTGCATTGGCAGGCAGATTCTGAACCTCTGCGCTACCAGGGAAGCCCTCTTTCAGCACTCTAATGTGGGCATTCCATTGTCTTCTAGCTTCTGTTGTTTCTTATGAGAAGCCAGTCATCAGTCTATATTCTAATTCCCCCAGTTATCTCCAAAATAACTTTTTATCATTGTTTAGTTCGAATAAAGATCCAAAAAGGACCCTCATATTGCATTTTGTAATTACGGATTTTTTTAGTCCCTTTTAATCAACAGCTTTTGTTTCCTGACACCATGTGTATGATTGTGTGTGAGTGTGTGTGTGTGTGATTTTTGAAGGACTGGATCAATTGTCTTAAGGAATGTCCTTGTAGTGAATGTGTCTGAATTCTCCCCTCATGGTAGGCACTTCTTCCTCCAAATATAATTTGTTCCTATATCCCCTAAGCTTCTTGTAAACCGGACATCAGATCTGCGAGCCTGATTAGATTCAGGTGTGTCATTTTAGTATTTTATATTGTCTGGCATTAATTATATTGAACAAAATCTCTCCATCTACCTCATAGGGTTGGCAGGGGGATTAAAGGATCATAAAGCGTTTCTCAGCACCTAGCTTAGAGCAAGTGAACATAAATGTTAGCTAGTGTCATTATTATCATTCAGTCAGTTATGCCACTGGTTATGCTACTGACAGCCCACTGGTTAAATCAAGACTACAGATGTATCTGGTCTAATTTTTTAGTTTTGAATTAATCCCCAATGTTTTGGGTTTTTTTAAGATTTGTTTATTATTTATTTATTTTTGGCTGCGTCAGGTCTTAGTTGCAGCATGCGGGATCTTCACTGAGGCATGCAGGATATTTCGTCGCCCTGGTCCGGGCTTCTCTCTAGTTGTGGTATGCAGGTTTTTTCTTCTCCAGTAGTGGCACGCAGGCTCCAGGGATCATGGGCTCTGCAGTTGTGGCACATGGGTTCTGGAGATCATGGGCTCTGTCGTCTGTGGCACACAGGCTCTCTAGTTGTGGCGTGCGAGCTCAGCTGTTGTGGCACTCGGGCTTACCTGCCCTGCGGCACGTGGGATCTTAGTTCCCTGGTCAGGGATCCAACCCACGTCCCCTGCATTGGAAGGCGAATTCTTTACCACTGGACCACCAGGGAAGTCCCTCTCAATGCTTTTTTAAGCACTGGAAATTTTATATAAAATTCTAAATTTATGGCTTCTCTGGGAAAATAAGAAGTGGCAACACTCGGTCTCTCTTTCTGCATAGACTTGATCAGCTGGAGCTACAGTACGGATGCTTCCCTCAGAGGGGGCCCACTCACCCCAGTTGATAGTCATTGCCTCTTAGTCTATGTGGGTTTGTAATTCCTGGTCCAAGCTCACCCCGTCTCTTGTCTAAAGAGCTGGGACCATTTCTGAGGTCCTTTTCCTGTAGTTTCAGTACTCTGATGTTCAGAAAGGCTGTGACTGCCACTGCTGAGAAGAGTTCCATTTCAATTCAGCAGATGTTCATTGAGTCCTTTAACCACTCAATTAAAACAACAAAAGCCATTCTCAGCAACCATTCTGTCAATATCCCAGGGCTCTCCAAAGGGTTCTACAATTACTATCAAGGGCCAAGTGAGCTAACCCTTGGGAAAAAAATCTGACTCCATGCTTGTGCTAAAAAATGGACAAAGGGCTTCCCTGGTGGCACAGTGGTTGAGAGTCCGCCTGCCGATGCAGGGGACACGGGTTTGTGCCCCGGTCTGGGAAGATCCCACATGCCGTGGAGCGGCTGGGCCGGTGAGCCATGACCGCTGAGCCTGCGCGTCCGGAGCCTGTGCTCCGCAAT
>RJWK010034431.1:0-22670 GCA_004363435.1 Platanista minor | reverse complement strand
AAAAAAAAAAAAAAAAAAAAAATTAACGTTCTGGTGCACCAAAAAATACAAAAACAAATCCGCCAAAATGAAGCAGAAGATCATGAAGTCAGGTAGATCACAGTTTGAGCCTCTTACTGTGTGACAACCTGTCTAGACTTTAATTTCCTCTTTAAAATTCACAGGGATGTGCTGAGGTTCAGATGAAATATGATGTGGAAATCTTATAGCACAGTACCTAGAACATAGTAAATGCTCAATAAATAGTATTGTTTCTTCACTTCCACCCTCGATGGCACTTTTTGGCACCTGATTTCCCCAAAGCGATAGTTTCACTCTGGTAGCAACTGTAATACATTTCATTACAAACACTTCCCTATGCTGTATTTCTTTCCTTTCTATCTCAAACTCATTTTCGTTTGCTCTGTTCCTTTTTATCTTCTAAACTCTATTGTAGTGTGGCCAACATATTTATTAAGTTCATTAAGTTCTTTATTGCTAATCAGCGAATGAAGACCATAGAGCAAGACAGACCTGGCATTCGGAGAGGAGCTCAACCTTCCTGTTTCTCTGTTCGAGAATCTAACAACTCAAAAGATGTGTTAGGATGAAAAGCACACAAAAAAAATACCCACTTAAAGACAGTTCAAGTATGGTTGACGTACTGCCAAGAGCAACTCTGCATGGCAGATTCACTGAGAACAAAGCATTTGTTTTACTTTTAGAATTCTATTAAATTGAGTATTTCATTTGTATAGATTAAAGGTCTAGATGCTGATGGGAATCACATTACTGAGTTCCATTTCCCTCCTCCAAACTCAGACACAAAGAAAAGTCTGGCTCTACCTCTCCCCCTTCCCCTAGTGAGGTGTATTCTGGTATACGCACACATCCTCAGAGTTAGGTGTATGCCTAGTAAAGCACTGAACGTGCTTCCCTGTGTAGTGGGACAAAATAAAAATACGTGGGCGCACAGAACTTAGACTCTGAAGTGAGTATGGTGAGGAGCTTGACTTAGGTGACTTAAATAAAGGAAGGACTCAGCCCTGCTCAAGCTTTCTTGAGAAGTGCCTCATAGACCATGTTAAGGACCCCATAGGTAACCCTCTCAAGGGCAGCTCATGCTGTGCTCCCAGATATGATTGGCATATTGAAAGACGAACTGTGACATATGCCATTTGGCATATTTTTCAATTTACTTTTTTTTTTGTTCTCTTTTTAATGACTTGTACCAGTGCCATAGACATCCTCAGGTACCTAGGCTCTGAAAGCAATGTGAAATGGGTAATTTGCAATCACTAGGACTTGCAGCTTGTCAATCTCACCCATATTTACACAGACCAAAGTAATCCTCTTATTCCATTATGGACAGACAGAAATCATTCAATTTGCAGAATTAACCATCTGAGTCTACTCTAAACTTTATAATAGTCATGTACATATTTGGAATTACTCAAATTCCAATAGAATAAAAGGGGCTATTTTTGCATCATTGGCCTTCTCGGACTTTCCTCAAGCAATATTCCACAACCACTCACAAGGTAAATGCCAAATTGCCATATGGGAAGCTCACTGTGATGCCCTTGCAAAGCAAATGAAAGGTGTCTTCGCTGCTGAAAGGTACTGTCAGCTTCAGAGAAATGTATCAATATTATGTCTATCATTTCGACTGGGAGACTGGCGTCCATGATGCCAACAGCAGCACCAACATATGTACCACCTTCAAGCGAGTTGGAATGAGTATACAGAGAAGTAATCAACAGTATTTGATCAGCTCATGCTGAGTCAAGATTCTTTGCAAGAAGTTTCCCTCTTCAACTCTGCCTTACCCTTTTCTGCTTTTGTTTCCACTGAATTTTTGTTTCTGTCATGTCAGTTTTGGAGCTGGCGATTCTGGAGTTTGTTGACTTTATGTTATGTGGCAATTCGTAAAAGATGTTGCCAGATTTCCCAACTGAGCTTTTATTTTGTTTTTTAACGGCTGAAGGTGATCAAATTACCGAGGAAAACGTGGAAACAAAGACATACAATTGATTTGGCTCCAAAGGCGCTGACTGAAATAAGAAAAGGATTGCATTAAACCGTGATCGGATTAAATAGGAATGACTGTGCCTTATACTAAACTTTTTAATTGGATTCTAGAGTCACTGTTACACGAAGTGCATGACCTTCTTTATATTCTGGCAGAGTTACTGCCTGGCCACTGGATAAACCTCGGCAGCAGAGAGACCTACTTTCTGTTTCATTTTCAGGCTCCCACAGAGCCCAGCAGAGATAGCTGATAAGGAGGATTCCATACTGTGAGGGGCTCACAGACTTAGACAATCTGCTGGGAAATTAGGCTAAGGCACCCTTGGAAATGTAATAGTCTCATACTAATAAGTGGATTTGTGTTTGCCCCTTGTGGTTTTCTCCATTTGATTTAGTGATTTTAGTAGTTCCCCAAAAGTCTTGGGTTTTACATAAACATTGCCTAGAAACCTCTTGCTCCTCCATTTTGTAGGTTTCATCCAACATGCTATGGAGTGGATGGCCTCACAAGGGTAAGGGACGACTTACCCTTCTCGTATGTGAGAGTAAGTATTACATGATAGTGAATGAGGTTTACTATCACATTGTGATTTCAAGAAGGAAAGACAGGGGCTTCCCTGGTGGCGCAGTGGTTGAGAGTCCGCCTGCCGATGCAGGGGACACGGGTTCGTGCCCCGGTCCGGGAAGATCCCACATGCCGCGGAGCGGCTGGGCCCGTGAGCCATGGGCACTGAGCCTGCGCGTCCGGAGCCTGTGCTCCGCCACAGGAGAGGCCACACCAGTGAGAGGCCCGCGTACCGCAAAAAAAAAAAAAAAAAAAAAAAGAAGGAAAGACAGGGATGTAAACAAACAACAACAACCAAAAAATAAGTCAAAAATTATAATGTAAGATATGGCAAGACCAACCATCCTCACAACAGGGATAGTGTAACACCTTCATACAAACCCACGACACAAGTTGAAGTATAGTTAAATCCAGACCTGTCACCATATTGCATCTGACTTGGTTTCCTTCTCCCCATTGGCCACAGTGATCTCTCCCTGCTCCCTCCTCTGAGCTCCTCTACCAGTCACTGTCCCACCCCTCATTTGGCACTTGTAAATCTGTCTCACAGTGAATGGCATATCTTAAATTCCTTCTCTTCTGATAGTCTCTGTTTACTGTCTAGCACAAATATCTTACAGAGAACAGATGCTCACTTGCAAGTGATTAACAAAATAATTCTCATCGCAATAAACTGTTATCCTGCCCCAATCCGAATGACCAAAAATTCAAAACACTGGCAAACTTTTCTACATAAATAAGAAAGAAATATCTGCTAAGTAAGCAAGTTTATGTGAGGGATTCTTAAATGCCCAGATTATAATTAATAATGATCATTCTGAAATTCTGTGAGATCTTAGGTCAAAGAAACAAATCATATGCTACCGTTTTAGTGGTATGTATATTAATTAAACGCACTTATTTTATATCAAGGTATAATTCAGGCGTGGCATGTGTGATATTTAGGCAAACTAGAATACTAAATTAATTTCATCCTCAACCATGTCTTTGGAACCATTACAGTTGTAACGAAGGGGTGAGTAGGAATAGTGCTTTAAACATCCAGAGAAACACTTCTAAAAATCACTAATGAATACAATATCTCTGCAATAGAAAAATACGAAAAGGATGTAAGCAGTGCACAAATTGCTGAGAAATAATTTTTTAAAGGTTTTGCCTCACTACTACTAACCTGTGTGAATTAAGGCAGCTACCAGATGTCATTCTTGCCTTTCAAATTGGCAAAGATTTTTTAAATGACAATAAATCTCAATGAAGGCAAGGTGAAATAAATGGATATTTCTAGACACTACTGGTAAGACAGTGAACTAGCAATGTTTATCAAGAGTCTTAGGAGTGTTCATACCTTAAATCCAGTAATTCCACCTATAGGAATATATCTTATGAAAATATTCAGAGATGAGTATCAAAAGTCTATATACAAGGGTGTTTATCAGCATAATTTCTTGTATTTAATTATAAACCAATAGGAAGAACCAACAATAGAAGCATTACTTAATTATGACCTACTAATGTGATAAAGTATTATGCAGTCATTCATTTTTTTTTTACTCTAACAATGTGAAAAATACTATTGACAATGTGAAAAATTTTCTCTTTTTAAATCAACATGTACTGTGGAGGCATGTATATGCATGTACCATAGTGGGAGGCAAAAAACTAAAATGTTAACAGAGGAGATCTGGAAAATAAATTAACGATGTTCTTTACGTTCTCTTTATACCATTCCACATTATCTTAGTTTTTTCTATAATAAACATGTATGACTTTTAAAATCAGAAAAAAATTTATTGAAAAAGAAAAACTAATTGAGGCAAATTTCAGGCACCCCTACCTCATTGTGAGATGGTTCCCCAATTTCTTTTCCTTATATATCCAGGGTTTCTTCTTTGTGAATGTTAAATTACAAAAGAGAGAAAGCACTATTAAACTTCTTTTCCCATAGGGTCAACTTCTCATGCACACCATTTATAATTTTTAAATGTCCAAATGACCTTATGCTCTCTTGGTGCCTGTACATTTCACTTACTTTCTGATCTATTTTCCACCCTTCCTACCTTACAGAATTATCTGTCTCTGAAGGCTTTCAAGTGAACTATAGGACTTTATGTTTCCTTCTTTGGAGACTATAACTTAAAATATTACTTATAACTGGAAAAAAGAAAGTCTCGCCACGGAGCTTCTTAAAACAATTTAGTTTCATGTGAGTTATAGATGACATATTTGTCATTGTTTAAATGGCATAAACCCTACTTTGGGGCCACATTTCTTGTTCTGAGGAACTTAATTTTATTATGTTCAGAATTCATTCTATATCTAGCTACTAAAGTTTTAGGTATGTTTGTGAATCTCCCTGGTCTAAGTTCCAAATCCTATTCATCTTATAGCTGTGCTGTTTCTTATTTTCTTGAGGTGGACTTTAAAAGTTAGATTCGAATAAATTAAATGCAAAATGTGCTGCCTCTTTCATCAAAGGTGTAAATTAAAAATGGTCGGTCTCCTTTCCCAGGAGAATCCCTAATTTTAGCCCACTTCTGGAGGGAATAAAAAGCCAAATATAAAGGAAGAAAAAAATGATATTAATATCAACCAAGTTTTTCTTACATTTAAAATTTTTCACAAATAGACAATAAAATGCACACGTGAGGAGGCCCCACAAAGCCAAACCTCAGGGCACTGCTGGAAGCTCTGCCCTTTCCTACACAGCACAAGGCCCTGGCATGTCTGCAGATCACAGAAAAGTTGAACCTCAGTCTTCGAACTCCCTGGGAAAAGATGCAGCAAAAAATGATGGCATGATGTGATGTTTTCAAACGCACAAAGTCTTCATCTGTTTAACTTAAATATTTTAAAATATGTCCTATAGCATTTATTCTTGATTAAACCTCTTCTAGATAGTTAATCACTTAATGGTTTCTTTACAGTTGCTGTGCAAACAGTTCAGTCATACCTAGGACATATCAAATCTCACAGACGTGTTCTTTAATTGGATTCATTTATTTCTAATCTCCTTAAGTCCTTACTGCTGGAAGGCTTAACTAAATATACATTAAACTCTATTATTTAAACAGCTAAAATAAATTTGAGATGTATTTTATGAATGAGAATTCACAAGTCAACAAATGTTTTATTATCATTATTATTATTATGTGCCTTGGTATTCAGATATTTTAAATTGCCTGTTTTAACAAAATAAGTTCTCAATTGTTGCTAGAGATTTTGAATTGCCCACTGAAATGCCAAATTTTTCACTGTCGCCATATTTGGAGTCAGAGAGCTTGTATAATACTATACAGAATATATAGTTATAAATAGAGCCCACTACTGAAGACAGTATAGGCAGCTGCCTGCTTTTATTATCTTTAGGGCTGGAGATGTTTCCTTGGCTCCCATGAAGATGTCTCAAGAATGGTCTAGTGCTTGATGCTCAATATCTGTTGTTAGACATTTATTTCTTTGGCTTTAGACAGATGGCTCAGAAAAGGATAATAGGGTAAGCCTCATCTATTATCTTTCATTGATTCAGCTTATCAGCTTCTTTCTCTAGAGCAGTGATTCTCAAATTTCAGCATGCATCAAAAGCACATAAAAAATGTATTAAAACACAGCTTGCTGGGCTCCACTCTTTAGAGTTTCTCATTTGTAGGTCTAGGGTAGAGCCCACAATTTGCATTTTTAACAAGCTCCTGGATGGTGCTGACGCTGCCAGTCAGGGGACCACACTTTGAGAACTAGAGCAGTTGTTATCAGGGATGAGAGAAACTAAAAGAATCAGTTGAAAGAAAGGGCACCACAGAGAAGATGGAAAACCACTGAAAAGGGAGGGAACATTCCAAAGACAAAGTTCACACTTTCCCCAGGGCCTGCCCTGACTGCATATATTTCACCAAACTATTCCCATCCCCGACTGTTTGCTTCCTTTCAGCCTCCTCTTGGGCACTTCCTATTCCTGCAGACCCTAAACCACTCAGAGCTGTAGGGCTTGGTCTTCAGGCTGCTTCTCTATTAACACCCACTCCCTAGTGATCTCAGCCCCTCCACTGGCTTTAAATTCCATATGCTGATGACCCTCATCTTCAGCTCAGACCTCCTCACTCCAAGACTCCCAGATCCAACTGCCTACCTGGTGTTTCCACTCTGATGAATAACAGGCATCTCAAACTAAACATGTCCACACACAACCCTTGGTTGCTGCCCTTTCCTACAAATCTGCTTCTTCCCATGATTCACTCAAGTTGCTCAGACTAAAAACCTAGGTGCTCCTCTTGACTCCTATTTTTTTCACAACTCATACCCAGTCCATCTGCAAACCCCATTGGTCTGCCTTCAAAACATCCTGAATCTGATCCTTCACCACAACCTCCCTCTTTCAAGCCATCATCTTCCCTCATCTAGGCAATTACAATCATTTCCTAACTGGTCTCTCTGCCTCTTCCCATCACCCACCCCAAAGCCTATTCTCCACATCAGCCAGACGATCCTTTCAAAGCTTAAATTACTTCATGCCATGCCTTTGGCTCAAAACTCTCCAATGGCTTCCCAAAGCCTTTGATACCCAATATGATCTGACTTGCCTATTCTAGCGTCCCCTTTTTCTGCTCTTCCCCTCTCTTTCTCTGCTCCAGCCATAGTGACCTCCTCCATTTGTCAACTTGTCAAGCTGATTGCCACCTCAGGACCTTTGCACTTGCTTCCCACTGCTGGAAATGTTCTCCCTGCGGGTCTTGGTATGGCTGCCTCCCTCCCTTCTCCCTCCTCAGAGAGGACTTCCCTAACCACTTCCAACTCTTTGTCCCTTAATTTTTTTCCCCCCTCATCTCCTGACATTATACAACATATTTACTTGTTTATAAGTACTATCTATTTCTTCCCACTAAAATTTATGTTCCATGAGGGTAAGAACCTTGTCTGTCTTGGTCATACCAGAGTCCTACCACAGAGCTTGGCATGTGGTTGACACTGGGGAAATACTTGCGGAGTGAATGCAAGAAACATGCCCAGTTTTCAGTAGAGAGGACTATGCTCTACAACATTTCTTACCATCCTCTTAATTACAGTCACAGAAATTAAGCTAATTCTAATGATAGAAATTTGTTTATTATGAAGGTCCTATTGAGTCAACAAGATGAGACACAAATAGAAAAGAGATTACAACGTGAAATGCCATGCAGCATCTCTAAATATTTTCCCCTGGTTTTCAATTAACCCTCACAATAAATACCACCCTGCACTTTGCTATTTCTTGAACTGCTTTAATTGCAGGAATGAGATTGACACCCACTCTGCCCTCCCTTTTGTGGGCTTCATCCTTCCAGCATTTCTGAGCTGTAACCCTGCAGGGCTCCATTACCCAAATCCAGCACAACAAATACTTCACTTTGCCAGGACTGTAGCAAGATTTCAACAGCTAACAGAAATGCTGTGACGTTACTAGTCTCTTAACGGCTTTTAAAAATTAAAATGAAAACTCTTGTGTTGCATTTGGTTACTTCTGGAGGAAAAAAAATGCTGCTCTTTTCCTGTGGTGTATTTGGACACCAGTATCAATTAATGGGAGTGTTGAAAGAAGTAAATCTCGTGGGTCCTTACCTTCAGCCACCAGAACACATTACAGTCATCACAAACGCAGAGAGTGAAATGAATGACCGAGGAGCAGAAGCAAGCCACAAACCCCTAAAAATGCTCTGAAACCAGGATTCTATTTTTATCGTGGTTTTCAGTAAGAGGAGAAGAGAGCCAGCACATTCTCAGATTGCATTACTAGAGAATGTTGCTATTTCTCAGAGAGATATAAAAAGTGGCAAGGGACTTGGATTTAAAAGTACAAACACAGAGAGAATCCCACTTTAATGGGTACCATTATGACATCCAGTTCGACATAATGAGGCTATTTCCACGATCTGGCCAGCAGCCCACATCAGCACGGCTTTACTGATGTGGATACAACAAATTCTGTTTGAACAAGAAATCCCAGGGGAAAAAAAAAAAAAAAAGAGATCCTTTCACAAGCTCTATCTACTTAGCAATCAGTCAAAGGAAAGATATCCTTCTAGTAAAGACAGCAGCTTGCATTTGAATCCTGGTAAAATATTAGATGTTCTAAATAAAATAATGGTCTACAGGTGATGCTTCTGGACTGCTGTTTTGTGAACATGTCATGACTGTTGGTGCTTAAACTGGTGGAGGGGAGATGGGCTGGGGCCTGGAAGTGAGCATACTGCATGGCAGCTGACTGGTTCTGGGAAGCAATGGAGACCCCATATTGAACAAGAGAGTGAACTAGCCATAGACCTTGGTAAAATCTCTGCAAAACATCCTACTACTTCCTGAGCAATAGGTGGAATCACATAAAATTGCCAATTTTGGACTATGTCAATATACAGAAATGGCAATTTCATATGGTTCACCCTAGTACAATGTTAGCAGCTTAAAAACTGCATACCAAAGAGGAAATTGGATGGGTTCTGGAGTCTGGGCCCTGGGTTGATGTGCTCACTCTTAAGCTGTGTTATACTGGCTAAGTCACTTGGCCTCTCCGAGCCTCTGGCACAGAATAACCGCCCCTCAAATGCGAGTCCTTCTTTTTCCCCAGCCTTTCTAAGCTTGGCAACAAACAGGAGCACCTTCCCACCCCTCCTTCAGCTTGGAGCTGACAATCATCCTCCAGTCTCTCCAGGGCAAGGCAGCAGCAATGCCTGGGAATTTCCCTTTACAAAAGAAAAGTTTAATTATATTAACCTAAAATAATCAGCAACACTTCCTAAAAACGTAATAAATCTGCAAAGACTATTTTGACTCTAGAGAGATTCTTCAGTTTAAAATTTGCTGAGATGCATAATCCTATTAGAAGTCAGCCCCACAAAATATTCAAAAATCACATTCAAAGCAGAACAAAAATCTACTCAACGTCATTCCAACAGGACAAAAGTCAACCTGGGCACAACTGCTCTCTCTCTCTCTGGCTCAGGTAATGAGATACACAGGACCTGCCCTGGGTAATGTCCTTGTGAGAATTAATATTGGACTTCTTAGCCTGCAATCAGTTACCTTGCTGCCAATCATGATCTCCATACACATACACACACACACACACACACACACACACACACACACACACACACCCCTCTCTCCAGGGGCCCGGCTCCTCCCACTGCATCCGCTCCCTCCCCACCATCTAACCAGAGGGGAGTCTGACTGCCCCTGCAAGCTTATTCCCCAGGGGCACCCTAACAGTCTCAAGGTACTAAGGGCCCTCTTCCTTCTAATTGTGGATGGAAGAACTTCCCTCCAGGAAGGAATCTCAGTCATCAGCAAACCCATGGAGAAATCAAGGTAGGCTATAGCTTGGACTTGAGCTTACTTCTTTTTCCTGCAGATATTGTCTTGTTCATTTTGATGTCCTCAGAACCTAGCACTGTGCCTGACACATAATAGGTGCTCAATAAATCATTTATAAATGCTTAAAGACCTATTAGCACTAACCAACTGAAGGATGGTCTCACAGTCCTTTCCAGATGCCTCAGAATGTTTGGTGACTTATTCTTGGGCAACGCTCGGCCTTCTGAAGACTTGCGCTTTCCCTCCTTCAGCCCAAAGACTCACAGACGTTTATTCTGCGTTTACTGGCAGGCCAAAAATTATTCTATTTAATTTCATTGAAATAATCACCCTAATAATTCACACTTATCCCATGTTACTTTGTAATCAGGCACAGTCCCAAGAACCTCACACGTTATCCATTTAATGTTCACGACGACTCTATGAGGTAGATCTAATTATTACCCGCATTTTACAGATTAAAAAAAAGACAGTGAAGTTAGGCAGTTTGCCCACAATCACAGAGTCAGTGGCAGCGCTGGGATTTAAATAGGCAACAGACCCAGAGCCCAAACCCTTAACTAATATGCTGTATTGCATAATAAAATGTAGTGATATCTCATTTCATAACACATTTTTCAAATATCTTGTAAAACATCTCTATGGTTATCAGAGTTTGAAACATCTAAGTAAGAAGCCTAGGGGTTAGGCCGCATCACATTCTAATAGTAGGATTACAATGTCAAATGCAGCACTGGGGAGGCCTTCCGGTTCTGCACATCTGGAGCTGGCCACATAGCTTCTTTGCACCTCCCTCTCCTCCATTCTGCTTCTGTTTGTTGTCCCAATGTATATCTCACATTTACTTTCTACAAATAATTTTTAAAATACAACCATTATACCACTGTGGTGCCACTGTGCGTTCATTTCAATAAGATTTTAAGCTCAATTCAGAATACTGACATCCCTTAAAACTTTAAAAAATATGTCCTGTGCCTGGATGCTAAAAATATATATATTTATGAGTAAAGTCAGATGAACACGCTGAAGATATACTCGTACTCATTTGGGAAAATAGTTTCCCATCCTGATGGAACACGCTCAGTTCCAACAAACAAAGTTCAGGTAAAAAGGTAGAGACAGAAAGAAACCCAGCTTAGACAAGAGCAGTGAGACAAGCACAGCTGAATCGAATTTGAAGAGCGACTGTCACAGAAATACTTATGGAAGAAGAACAATGGGACAAATGTGTGGAAGTCATTGTTTCATCTCAAAGGATCCCACTTCTGTCCAACCCTTAAAATTCCACTCCTTCCCGACACCTCCACCTTCATTTCAAGCTCCTGTGAATTCTGTGCCCGTAGCAAATAGCGCACGTCTACCATCTCATCTCAAACTAGACTAATCTGAGTTCTTAAATATCTAGACGAAACTCTTTTATTTTGTCAACGAAACTGTAAACTACTCAAGAGAAGCCAAGACTTCTGCTTCATGTATACACGCAATAAATCATTGCAGTCTGCCATCCTCTGTAAAACACTGGCGAGAGAGCCATACCCAGTCCATGCAGAGAGATAGGGAACATACAAAAGGCTCCACTGACCATCAAAAATGCCACTGTCACAGGTTTTATTCACTTTAAATTATAATGACTGACTTGGTAAAACTGACAAAACGCTGGTTCCAACAAAATTAACCTCAGAAATTTGATAAAAGCTTAGTTTCTTAGAACCCTCTTTTTCCTTGTAAACACCGTTTCACCACGTAAGGCACCTTCTACCTTGCCGGGCACAAATAAGGCACTTGGTAAATGCTGGCTTACCTCCATCCAAGTGGAAATCTCAGCTCCCTCTAGAGCATACGGTGACACCAGTGAAAAGCAGGGTGAGCTTAATCAAACTATAGAAGCCACCGCACACAAAGAGCACAATGCTTGGAAGGGTGTGAATGGAAGGACTGGGGAGGGGAAAGAAAATAAACACTTAAATTTGTGGATTCGAGGATCCCGAAATCCAAGTTGAAGAGGGAATTATTCATCTCCTTCCAAAGTATTTCAGTTGACGTCACATAATTGGCAAGAGCTAATAACAACAGTTAAGATATTTTGAGCATCTGCTTTCTGCCAGGTACTGTGCTATAACTAGATTATCTCATTTAACCCGCCTCGGTCCTTAAAAAGTGTGTGCAAATGTCTCCATTTCACAGATGGGAAAACAAGAGGGTCAAAGGAGGAGAGCTGTGCTCAAAGTCTCACACATATTACGCAGCGACGCATATTCGAACCTGGATCCATCTGACACCAAAGCCCACGCCTTTCCCTTGCAGGTTGCTTCGAATGATACTGTGCTTTTAAAAAAAAAACAAAATCACGATCCATGATCCAATACAACTTCCCAGAGTAAAAGTCACAGATGGTAAACAGATGGCCCAGACTCAGCCAGACCCCTAACGTTGTCAGTGCCCAACAAAAGCAAGTTCCTCTCTCATGGCCCTTAGCCCTGCCCTCACCATGGACCACCTCTCCCCACTGCCAGCTCTCTGGACCTTGGGATGCCTGCAGCAGGAGGAAGGGTGATGGGAAGTTACTCCTTCAGACAAGGCAGAATGTTAAATCCCTCCACTAATAGGCACTCGGGTATTTCCAGGTTCCATCTAAACTCCAACCAATCCTTTTTGCATGATGGCTTAAACACAGACACCAGCACTTCAACCCAAATGAGTTTTCTATCACCGCCTGCTCACCTGGAAAGATGTCACAAGCCAACGAGAACAGAAAACAGAGAGGAAGGCACTGGACAAAGGGAAGGAAGTAGCAGCCTTTTACTAAATTATCAAGATATGCCTAATCCAAAAAAAAGTAAATCAACTATCCTTCAATTAAAACAAAAAAGGTATGCATAATCCACCCACCTCCGCACACACACATCTTGTACCAAACATAACAGCGTTTGCCTCATGACTACACTAAGTCAAAAGACAAAAACATGTTTCTCTAGAGTTCCAGTAAAGCCTTATTTGAATTTGTCCATCCATTCACAATAACGTGGATGAATCCCTGCCTTGAAATGTAATGATCCACGTTTTTCCACGATGTGACTCAGAGATCAGAACCCTTCTCCTCCCAACAGCCAGAGGAGAGTGGTCAGGCTGGTCATTTAGTAAGCACCAAGCGGCCTCCACCCAGGAAGTAAAGGGGAGGTCCTGTGAGTCAGTGCCATCCAGGTAACAACAAAGGAAGGAGTGGAAGCCAGAGGGGCCTGTGGAAGGGGAAGCAGCCAGGCAGCAGCACTGCCAAAGGGGCAGAGGATGACGCACCTGCCCAGAGCATGCTGGGAAGCTCTCCATCCCCAGCCCCTGAACAGAGTCCCCAGGGGACAACCTTTTCTGCCATTATCCTTCAAAAACAGAAAAGGGCCAGGGCTGACCCCCAGAAACTCTCTCTCTGTCTCTCTCAAATAGCCTGCCACCACAGGAGGTAATTTGGTGTCTCACGTGATAAAAAAAGGATGACATGGTTTGCCAATTCACTGACTTTTGTTTAAAAAGAACATAAAATGTTAAATCTGGTTGCAGAAAAGAAATAAGTAGTAATAGCAATATTGTATCTGTGTACTCTAAAGGCAAGCACTTCAATAAAAGACTAAAATTTTTGCAGGCCACATTTTTTCTTACACAGTGAAAATGCCCTTAAAGGAGAAAAAAAAGATACATTCTTAATTGAAAATCATTGTGAAGGTAGCACTGCTAATATAACCCCCTCAATTGTCAATACACAGTTGTGAAGCAGCAACACAGAGGCAGCATTTTAATGTTCCATCATGAGACCAGATGAAAGCCTATCCAGAAGTTGTGTGGCCTAACACTACAGGCCTTACTCATTTAAAGCCATTCCTCTCTCCCAGACATTTTCTCCCCCACCATCACCATACAGAGAACTGGGGGATACAGCTGACATTCCAGGCTTTAACCCTGGCTTCACTACTTACTCAGCAGATCTGACCTCAGCTTCCTCACCTAGAAAATGGGGAGTGTGATCCTGGCCCCAACCACTGTACAGAGATGTCAAAAGAGCAAATTAAGCAATGAATGTGGCAGCGCTTTAAAAGAAATATGTATTCAGCATGGAGGGAAAATGTTGAGTCATAAATGAGAAATTCAAAACTAAATACAGATCATTTTGATTAAAAAAATTACAATTTGTGAAAAGTGTATGAAGGATAAGATTATTTAAGTGAGTACTGGTATAGGTACTGTAAAACAGACTAAACGTCCCAGTCCTTTCCTTTAATAAAGTGTTTTGGTAGTTATAAAATTACTATTAATTACTATGAATAGCTTTGGTTGTTATAAATTACTGTCTATACAAATGTGTTTTCAATTTGTTTCTATGACCATTCGGTTACATAAAAGATCATTTGAAAAGGACAACCGGGGCTTTGATGTTCAATATTATCCTAATAACAATTCAACAAAATTAGGGATCAAACCTAATTTATGGGTATACATTGGTACAGTATTATTTTTCATGGTCAAAAACATTAAATCTATGCAATGAGTGCTCCATCAATCTGAGGCACGAGAATAAATTATTTCATATTTTGGTGTAGATTGCTAAGTCAAAAGGTGCTTCATTTGACATTACTTGTAATAGAAAAGGGTGGTTTTGCGACAAAAGCCAGAAAAATAAAGTCCGTTTTTATAACAACTCAAATAATTGGTCAAGTCTTTAAAAAGCATTTTCTAAAATTTCCTAGTAGTAATAGCAATAACATCACGGGGCCTTTCAATTAATTAAAATTTTTTTTAATTTGAGTGCTCAAATTAGCTCAGCACTATTAACACACTTGAAAGGCAAACTAATATGAGCATATTTTAATGTCTGCTACTTTATGGTAAGGATACGTAAGGGTTTATATTCACAGAATATGTTAACACTTAAAAACCCTTTTTAACTGTGAGAACTACAGTGGTTTTAGGCAAAGAAGAACAAAAATTATGGGACCTGCAATAATTACAGTGTAGACAGCGTCTTTTTTTTTCTTTTCTTTTCTATGAAGGAAGTATGTCTCCTTTGGCATTTGCCCTAACTTTTCTACAGATTCAAAGGATTATTCAGTAGATGGCAAGTGTTATATAGACCACTAATGTAAATTGTCTCTACTTGTTCTGCTTTCTGTAACACTGAGATAGAAACTGTAAGACAGAAAATTACTTTCTTCTATATATTCAGTGAATCACTCTAAAACAGCATGTGAGATTTTCCACTGAAACACTGTGCTACTCTAAACTTAGGAAATAAACAGAGAAGGCTTCTTTACCAACAACAACAAAAAAAAACTGGTTGAAGATATTAAATGTATCTGATTCCAAAACTACCAAATTACTCTGAAAATCTTCTCTCTTGCTTTCCAAGCGAAATATCAGAAGTGTATTAGCTTACAGTTCTCATTAGAAGTCTAGTTTAAAACACACTAACATTTAGTACTATATCCTACAGAAGTCCCCTCGCAAAATATTGTCTATCAGGCATCCTGAATGAGGTCACGCATCAGTGAGTACTTGATGAATTTCAGTGGCGGCTTGTCTTTAATGGCATCGGTAAACTAGATCTCAGGTATATTTTTGCAACCTTCTACACATAGTAATTTGAACACGTAAAATGTGCCATAATAAATATACAGTGGCTATGTAGGAGAATGTTATTTAAGGATGATGTATCATGATGTCTGTAGCTTACTTTAAGACGATTCAGTGGAGAAAAAAATGTATATACAAATAGACATACACATAGGAAGAGAGAGACAGAAAGCAAATATGGCTTGTATTATAAATGATGTGTATATGGATATTCACCGTATTAGTCTTTCAACATTTTTGTACTTTGAAAAATTTACGTCTTAAAATATTTTAAAATGAGATTGTTACACCTTACTGGTTGATCCTTAAAAGTAGATTTTAAAAGTTTAATTTTTAAAACATAAAGAGAAGCAAGACTGCTCATTTTTCTAGAAATGACTTTTCACAGTTTATTGGGTGTTCCACATTTTCAATTTTCTTCACATTAAGTACTAATGTTTTCCATCTGAACTGGCTGTGAATAACTAACACTACTAATTAAACAAACTCGAGGACATACAAATTCAAGAAAATTACTTTGGTTTTACACAGTATGCTCTTTTTCACTCTCCATACTTTCTGGACTTTCCCCACATTCATTTACTGTTGCTAGACCCTAGCTCCATTCACCTCTCCTCTTGAAAATAATCAGGGAGCAGGGCCTGTCATACTTAACACTTATTTCAAACCCCGTGGGCACTCAAAGTTTATAAGAAAGATTTTTTTTTTTTAAGCTAACAGGGTATGTGTATCTTATAGAAACTCACGAGCTGGTCAGCTTTTTTTTTTTTTTTCCTGTCTTGGGGGGTTTTTTTTGGGGGGGGGCGAGTTTTAATGAAGAGCTATAGAAGCTTCAGGGAACCTCAAGGACCCAGAGAAAAACTAAGAAAAATTTTTAAATTTAATCATAATGTTTTCTCCCTTTCTTCTCCAGATTTCCAGGACACCAACATTTTGTACAATGGTCAGACAAAAGCCAGTAAAAACACCACCTGCCTCTAAAATTCCTACAATCAGTGTCACGTCCGCTTATTAAAACAAGGTTACTGAACATTTCTATTCATCATTGCTTTTGTTAGATAATAATGACTAATTTTTCTAGGCATATTTTAACTTCAACAATAAATTTACCACCAGGAAATGAGAAAAATGAGTTTCTGGGACAGTGTAGAGAAGAGTGGGCCTGGGCCCTTTAAGATGGTCACTTTCATGAAAAACAAAAATGGCATGAGGAAATGTTCTAGCTAAAAGGGACTTAGAGAAACAGAAAGCTGAATGCAAGTGTGATCCTGGATTGGATCCTGGACCTTAAAAAAATAATAGAAGTTTTTCTACAAAGGGCGTTATTGAGACAACTGGAGAAATTTGAATAAGGTCTGTATATTGGATAATAGTACTGTATTTGTGTTAAAGTTCTTGCTTTTCATAATTCTACTGTGGTTATATGAGTGAATGTCCTTGTTCTTAGGAAACACACACTTTAGCTTTTAGGGGTAAAAGAGCATGATGGCTGTACTTACTCTCAAATCGTTCATAAAAAGTTAGTGTAATATTTGTGCATGTATATGTACATGTGTATATATTTGGAGGGGGAAAGGGAAGGAAGGGAGAGATTGGGAATGACGAAGCATAGTGGCAGAATGCTAACCACTGGTGAAAATCTGGGTGAAGGCTATACAGGGGTGCTTATACTTCCTTACATCTTTTCCAAAAGCATAAAATTATTTCAAAATGAATTTTTAAAAAAATCCTTCAAACAAATTCCCAGATTTGCCCAATTAAAAAAAAAAAAAAGAGTTTCTGATGAATGTAGCTTCCACCAAAATGCCACACCTCCATTTGACCAATGACTACTTAAAATTCTCTCTACTTTCATGACATGAAAACCCCTTCACAAAGTATGCTATTAAACTGTTTAAATTTGGAAAACATCTGGCCTGTCAAGTTATTTGGGGGGCTTGTGGTTTTAAGTATATTGTTTGAGGTGGTGTATTTGGAAAGAATTCACTTATCACTCTCAGGCTTCAGAGAGAACTAGCCCTGAAAACAAATGTATGTGGTAGTTCACTGCTACCATAGAGAATCAATAGCCATCTATTTAATTTGCTAAGACAATGTAAATTAGTAACTTCCCACCAGATGTGTGATATACACATCAAACAAACTGCAACCTGTTCATTACGAAAATCTTGTCAACACACACAGAGCCATTTGATGACATTCCATCTAAGGCAGTTTCCACATTTGCAGCTATAAAAATTGTCCTAAGAATTTTTATACAAAGAATTGGAGCTGAGCCTCATAAAAGGGTAATCAATTTCAGCTTTTCATCTTGTGTGCTTCTGTGTGTTTATTTCTAGTTTCATTCGGAGGTATAAAACATTCAGAAAAACGTGTGCGATGTTATTTTTCCCTCTGTAAATCATTTCTCCTCATTACGTCTTTTTAATCTGACGTAGAGCTGGGAGCCTAATCCTGCAGCTCTGGAGAAGTGTGTAGAGCGAAGAATGACAGAGTCAACAGAAGAAAGAAAGTACACTTATCCCATGGAAAACAAAACAGAATATTTCAAAATGACTCTAAATATAAATTAAGTTTACCCATTGGGAGGTTTAACTTGCATTCTGATCATTTATATGGGGCTGTGTGACTATATACCCGCTGTCTGATAAAAAATGATTATAACCACAGGCACCCGCCATAGAACAGAGTATATGTTAATGCTTGTGATGTCTCAGACATACAAAGCACCTTCTTAAGGAATGTCCATTTCCTTTCCATGGTGAGCAGACATAATTTTTCACTCTTTAATACTTCCACTCCACAAAGTGGCTTATTTTATGAATTACGTTTTGCCATTTTCTCTTATGTTTATTTTAACAATATGAAAAACTGCATTCATAAAATAGACGGTTTTGTTTCCCGGTACCCCAAATACTGGTATGTTTTTTGCTCTCTGTTAAAAGCCACAGCTCTCTTGCAATTACAAGAACCTCACAGTATTTGTTTCATTTTTTTTTTTTTTTTTTTTTATTTATTTTGCAGTACACGGGCCTCTCACTGTTGTGGCCTCTCCCTTTGCGGAGCACAGGCTCTGGAGGCGCAGGCTCAGCAGCCATGGCTCACGGGCCCAGCCGCTCCGCGGCATGTGGCATCCTCCCGGACCGGGGCACGAACCCGTATCCCCTGCATCGGCAGGCGGACTCTCAACCACTGCTCCACCAGGGAAGCCCAGTATTTGTTTTAATACTATTTACTAAAAGGAAAGAAATAAAGAGGTTCTTCTTAATAACCAGCTATTATTCTTGAATACCGAATCCTCATTTAAACCAAAGTCATTTTCCAAGCCTACTGAATTAGATTTTCTCATTAAACAGGGCACAGAGTAAATAATCTTATTGCCAAGCATAATATTTCCAACTACTACATTTTTAATTTGTTAATTTAAAAGAACGTGAAATGAATCTACTCCTCATGGCCAATAGTACAGTCTGATTCCACACAGCACCCTTTAACAAACTTCCTAAAGTCAAAATAGCATTTCTACTAAGTGCCCTTAGTGTGTCAATGCTTCCAAAGTAAGTAACTGCTGAGGTAACCTAAAATCACAAGAATTCCAACCTCTACCAAAAAGAAAAAAAAAAAGTAACTCTGCACACAAAAGGGTTCTTCATAAAGGCTTCAACCCCAAGCAAGTTTATTTTCACAAACATTATACAGAACGTGCTTTCTTCACGAGGGGCACACCAGGACACGTGATCAGCCTGCAGGGCCACACTGCTAACCAGAAATGATTATTGTTTCTAGAAAGAGTAAGGCTCCAATGCAGCCACCGAGGGCACCCAGCCAGCCGCGTCCGCAGGTGGCACCGCGAGGCCGGCTCCTCACGCAGCGAGGATGCTGCACAGCAAGCCGGGCCTGGGCGCCCGCCAAGACTTGCAGTCTTAGCTCAGGTCGGGTCCCTTTGCTTTCTGGAGGTTAAAGTTAGACCCTCCTGGTCACTTAAACTCCCTTTGTGGTTCAAGGAAGGAATCACTCTCTCAGAACTCTTAACTTTGATTGGAGACTCTGGTTAAAATTAAGAACTTCAAACCCAGCTTTGAAAAAGTGAAACAGATGTCCTGTTTATTAACTATAAACGGCTCCGTACGTGGGACCCTCCTCTCTCTCTCTCTTTCCTGCCGCATTGTTTTATTTAATGCAGGGTTAGATTAAAAGGTTAAAAGAGAGAGAGTAGAAAGCAAATATGGACTGTGGATGGGAAAAGTCCTAAATCTTTCTCTAGAACGTAAGAAATTCTCCTCATAGCGGCGAAAGTGCTGGAGCTGCCCCTCAGCCAGCGCTCAGGGTCAATAAAACCGGCGTCCCCCGGGGACCCCAGTCTCGCCTAACCCGGCCGTGCCCACCACCTGCACCCTCGTGGAAACCAGGGTCGCCTGCAGTGGGCAAAGGGGTCCCAGACTTGCACTCACGTGAGGACATAGTTGACGCTGACGATACAGTGCGGCCTGGACGAGCGGCTGTTGTGCACGATGGTCGCATAGCTCTGCACCCACACCCAGCCGCCGTGCTTCGCCAGGAACCGATAGTATTTGGTGGTCACCTGCCCTTTTACCAGCACTGATGGAGAGACACAAGGCAGCTGATGGTGAACGGACCCGCTCCTGAACCGGTCCAAATGTAATCCCTGGCGGTGGGAGGGCGGGTGCCCCGTGAGCCCTAATAACTGCTCCCGGGGCAGGAGGGAGAGACAGCCAGAACGTTCCCAAATGAACCGACTGTCCTGTTCATTTGCATCGAGTGCTCCGGTCCCTCACGGTTAGGAAGGAGGGCAACACTTAAAGTTGGGGGATTCCCGGCACTCGATGTTTTCTACCTACGGAAGGGAGGGTCTGGGCCGCTCAACTCCGATGCTCACGTTCCCAGTCTCGGAGATTAAACTCAAAGCAAAGCTGTATCCAAAGCTGAAGCGAGTCAACGCGCGTGAGCCAAGAGGCCGAGCCTCGGTTTCCGTTTCCATCTTGGTGGGGGAGGGGGCGGCTCTCAATAGGAGAACAAGACCTCTCCTGGGAGAACTTCACCCAGAAACTCAGAGGCTCTCCCTCGGCCTGTGTGAGGGCCCGCGGATGAGGAGGGAAATGAGGTGGGACCGGTGCTGGGGCAGGCGCCCGCAGGGCCTCTCCTACCATCCCCCATCCCTCCCCCCACCGTCCTCCGCCCCGGGCCGGGCAGCGTGGTGCCTTACGCAGGTGGTGGGCGCAGCGCAGGTGGAAGGTGTCGCAGCCGTGCACGTGGTGGTACAGGGTCTTCTCAATCAGGTCCTGAGGCTCGTACCCCGTCAGCTCCGCCACTCTGCGGAGAGCAACCCCGCGGGATGAGCGCGGGCTGCTGGGCCGTCCCCACCCTCGACAGCCGCCTCAGTGCTGGGTGCCCACCCTCACTTCGCAGGGCCCCGTCAGTCGCCTCATCTGCAAAATGGGCTCACAAGGTAGACGAGGAGCTCTCAGTGATGGAGCGGGGGCTGCCCTCCCTCTACGGGTGACCCCTTCCCGCCCTGACCGCCCACCTGGAGTCCAGGAAGATGAGCTTCATGTCCAAGCTGGCGCGGAACATGAACATGTTGCTGTGCAGCTTGATCTCCGTGACGGCGCTGGGAGGCAGCGAGTGGCCCACGGCCACCAGGCCCACGTTCTGGTAGCAGCCGTCGAAGGGGGACATGTCCAGGCTGTACTGGCGGATCTTCAGGTAGCCGCTGCAGTGAATGACCTGAGGCGGACGGCGAGGGCGGGAGACTCAGCCAGAGCCAGGAAACATCCAAAAGGGGGGCGAAGGGACTGAAACATTTGGAGACTCTCCTCGGCCACAAACGCCTGTGGGCCTCGCCCACGCATTGAAGTGTCCAAAGTTACTGGGGCGCCAACGTGTCTCAAGGGAACGACTGTACTGCCCCAGTGAGCTCACTTGGGAGCTGAGGAAAATGCAGACGCCTGAGCCCGGCCAACCCTAATGCATCCGGATCGCGAAGTGGGGCCCTGGAACCTGCATTCTGATCATGTTTAGTGCTTATTAAACAAGAAAAACTTGGAGTCCAGCTAAAGCGCTTGTTCTTAACCACTGGCAGGGGAGGGGGCAGAATCTGACTCTGTGAGTAAACTCTACGAATCCACCGAAGTTACCGACCGTTTCAGACGCTTTACACACTCCTAAGGCCCATTGCGTGCCCCAGGTTAAGACCCCCAGCGGCCAGGCAGCACCCGGACCCAGTGAGACGTACGCAATCTTAAAACAAACGTAGTCCCCAGGTGCTCGCGAAGTTTACCCTGGCGGTGCGCCCGGCGCTGTGACGCGTGCGGGGCACTGTGGTCCCGGCGGCCGGAACCTCCCTCCCACGCCGCCGCACGCGCCTCTGGTCCTGCCCCGTTCACCTGCACCAGGCTCGGTGGCCGCGGCCGCCACGGGGCGTGGATCTCCCCTCTCAGCCACGCACCTTGTAGCCGCCGCAGGTGAGGCCCGCGTTCCTCTTTGCCAAGACGCACTTCATCCTCAGGAAGAAGGAGCGCTCGATCTCGTACTCTGGAGAGAGGAGCGAACGGAGGCGCAGGACGTGAGGCCGGCGGCGCGGCGCCATGTCCCTGCCACGGCTAACAGAGGAAGAGCTACCAGGGACTGCGATGGGCCTGAGTGTCGCCGGCGCGCGTCCGCCTTACCCTGGACAAAGTGAGAGTGGTAGGGCTGGTGGGCCGTGAGCACCGCCGTCATCTCGTCGTGGTCCGCAGGGTGGATGTACTCGTAAATGCTGTTCCCGGTCAGCTCTACCTGTAAAGAGGGGGGTATCACCGTCTCCGAGGAGGTGGGATGCCCCACGGTGGGGCTGGAAGACTGAGCCGGGGGTCTGCAGGGCTATGAGGACAGGAGCCACAGCTCTAGAGTCGGTCCTGAGTTCTAATTCCGGTTCTGCTGCCTGCTACCTATTGCAACCTATCTAAGCCTCAGTTTCCTTATCTATGAGAGGAAAGAATAATAATAGTAATTGAAGTAGTAATAGTAGTAGCTTCCTGGCAATGTTCTGGTGAAGACATCACAACGTGAGTATGTAACCACCTCCCGTGGTCTTTGGCTTATGGTAGCAGCTCAAAAAGGTAGCCATTGTTTGGGCTTGGGG
>RJWK010034430.1:0-22672 GCA_004363435.1 Platanista minor | reverse complement strand
CATTCTGAGGGTTGTCTTTTGGTCTTGTTTATGGTTTCCTTTGCTGTGCAAAAGCTTTGAAGTTTCATTAGGTCCCATTTGTTTATTTTTGTTTTTATTTCCATTTCTCTAGGAGATGGGTCAAAAAGAATCTTGCTGCGATTTATGTCATAGAGTGTTCTGCCTATGTTTTCCTCTAAGAGTTTGATAGTTTCTGGCTTTACATTTAGGTCTTTAATCCATTTTGAGCTTATTTTTGTGTATGGTGTTAGGGAGTGTTCTAGTCTCATACTTTTACACGTACCTGTCCAGTTTTCCCAGCACCACTTATTGAAGAGGCTGTCCTTTCTCCACTGTACATTCCTGCCTTCTTTATCAAAGATAAGGCGACCATATGTGTGTGGGTTTATCTCTGGGCTTTCTATCCTGTTCCATGGATCTATATTTCTGTTTTTGTGCCAATACCATACTGTCTTGATTACTGTGGCTTTGTAGTACAGTCTGAAGTCAGGGAGCCTGATTCCTCCAGCTCCGTTTTTCTTTGTCAACATTGCTTTGGCTATTCGGGGTCTTTTGTGTTTCCATACAAATTGTGAACTTTTTTGTTCTAGTTCTGTGAAAAATGCCAGTGGTAGTTTGATAGGGATTGCATTGAATCTGTAGATTGCTTTGGGTAGTAGAGTCATTTTCACAATGTTGATTCTTCCATCCAAGAACATGGTATATCTCTCCATCTATTAGTATCATCTTTCATTTCTTTCATCAGTGTCTTATAATTCTCTGCATACAGGTCTTTTGTCTCCTTAGGTAGGTTTATTCCTAGATATTTTATTCTTTTTGTTGCAGTGGTAAATGGGAGTGTTTTCTTGATTTCACTTTCAGATTTTTCATCATCAGTGTATAGGAATGCCAGAGATTTCTGTGCGTTAATTTTGTATCCTGCTACTTTACCAAATTCATGGATTAGCTCTAGTAGTTTTCTGGTAGCATCTTTAGGATTCTCTATGTATAGTATCCTGTCACCTGCAAACAGTGACAGCTTTACTTCTTTTCCGACTTGGATTCCTTTTATTTCCTTTTCTTCTCTGATTGCTGTGGCTACAACTTCCAAGAGTATGTTGAATAGGAGTGCTGAGAGTGGGCAACCTCGTCTTGTTCCTGATCTTAGTGGAAATGCTTTCAGTTTTTCACCACTGAGGACGATGTTGGCTGTGGGTTTGTCATATATGGCCTTTATTAGGTTGAGGAAGGTTCCCTCTGTGCCTACAGTGATGCTTATTTCTAATTCATTTTGCAAAAGGTTTTTTGTTCTCTCTCATTTTTACTACTTAGAGGTGACATTAAACACCTATACAGAGAGCATTGATACTTTAAAAACAGAAAACTTGGTCTCTCTGGGTCAAGGATGAGCCGCCATATTCACTGGTAGAAAACAGTTCATTGGCTTATTAGAAAGTTTCTTCAGAGTGGCGTTCAGGGTCTTTGGGGAAAGGAGTTGGAAAATGTCTCCTGAAGGCAGAGTTCATTTCATTATTGAAAAGGAATTTCAGAACACATTTTTGGACCTCGCCTTCCTGCAAAATCTAAGAGAAATCAATGCTGTAATCACGTAGCAGAGTCCTTTAGCTATTTGTTATGAATAATTTTCACTCTAAGATGATTTGAAGTGCCTTGTAGAAGACACTGATAAAATGAGAGCGGCCAAGACCTTGGTGGAGACAGTCAATGTAAAGTTTAGATTTGAGCTCTTTGGTGGGCAAAGAATATTCTATAAATTTAGTGAAACGGCCCTATATTCCTTCTGTTTTATATCTGCATTGCATAAGGAGAATGGAATCCCAAAATGTTGATGAAAAATGTTTTAAATTACACTACAGCTGTATTTGGATTAATCGTTCGTATATTGAAAATAATCACTGTTAAAGTCCATCTTTTGTAACCTGAGAAAGTCAGCAGAGCATCCAAAGTTGACAGCATGAGGCAGTAGAAGAAGGAGGCAATGTCTCATTATTAAGAAAAATAAGAATAAAATAAAAATAAGAACACAAGTAACCAAATAGTCATCTGTAGGAGGGGAGGGAACACGTTACTTTCCTCTTTGGAGGCGGTACTCAGTACATACTTGTGAGTGGAATTCGGCATGATAACTTGATGTTTTCACCTACTGCTTCTCAGTGTAGAACAGCTGACATGCAGCAGTAGTGCACTGGATCGGAAGCCGAGTCTCTTGGGACCAAACGTCGCCGTTCCCTGGGACCAGCTCGTTACTGGGGGCAGGCAAAGCTTGGGAGCTTGTACTCTGGAAGTAACTTTCCACAGGAGGGAAGATCCAGGTTATCTACGTGAAAATGCCTTGCTCGGAAGAGAACAGAGTCACAGAAACTATAGAGCAAACATTCACGGAGGAAAGAAGGGCTGATCGGGAGTTTCAGCCGAGGCAGAGAGGAAAGCACCGCGTGCGGGGGTCTTGCACTTACTTAGGTCAGGGGCTGGGAGAAGTGGAGGGGTGGAAGTCCAGGCGGTGAGGATAGGCTTCCCTTTCAGGAAGCTTGACTCAAAGACAGGTGGGGTGATAACTAGTGGTGATGTGCACAGCAAGGTTCAGATTGTTTCATATCGAGGTCCGAGATGGGCCTGTGTTTTTATTCTGAGCAAAAAGGGCTAGCGCAGATGTTGTTTAAACATACCAGTAAGAAAGGGGATAATTGATGTAGAAAAGCCTCAGAGGAGGTGGAAAGGCATGGGATGAGAGCTTAGGTGGATGGACTGACCCTGGACAGGACGGGCCCCACCCCTTCTCCGAAGTAGAGGGCCAGGAGGAAAGGGTGGGCACAAACGGCACACATTTTTAGGTGAAGAAAGCCAGGAATTTAGGGGAGTTTATGCCTGATGACCTGTATTATCTCTGAGACATGCAAAGCAAAATTATTTATAGAGCGAAGGAAATATGGGTGTGGGATTGGGTTTTGAGATAGCGCAGGAGGGGAGTGACGATAGACCTGACAGTCCTTGTGGGAGACCCACTTGAGATTGGACATCACAGATGGTACAGGACAGCGGATCGTGGGGCTGTTCTCCATCCAGGGAGAGGAGCAGAGAATTCTAGCAATTTTCTTTTTTTCTGGCCGTGCCCCGCGGCATGTGGGATCTTAGTTCCCCAAGGAGGGCTTGAACCCATGCCCCCTGCAATGGAAGCACGGAGTCTTAGCCACTGGACTGCCAGGAAAGTCCCTCTAACAAATTAATTGTTGTATTGCTCCATTACAGAGCATAAGGTTTAGGAGGACAAAGGGATTAGAGAATGGAGAATGGTTGAAGAGGTGTCATTCAGCATAGGCAGGAAGGGAAAGAGATGAAGCCAAGGAGGGACCTGAGGGGCGTGACACCTTGTGATCAGTGAATAGGAAGAGGGAGAAAAGAGGAGAGAGCCGGACGGACGGGCACTTATGGCCGGAGGCAGTGGTCTTTGTTTGGAGCTGCAGTTTTCAGTGTGAAGACAAATCCGGGGTGCGTTCTCAGGATTGGTTTGCTGAGGTGGGAGGGGGCTGATGGGCATGGACTGAGGGGTAGAGACAGGCCCGGGAGGGCACAGGTCGCGCACAGGGATGCTGAAGTCCTCCGGAGGTGACGGCAGGAGGGGATGAGCACTGGGGGCGACCGGGGGGTCAGTAAGTGACAAGTAGAGCGGGATAGCGTCAGAGGAGGGCAGTGCGCTCAGAGGAGGAGGATGGCTTTGGGCGTCTGGGGTAGAAGACCCATCTGCAAGTAACAGCTGGGAGCTGGCCACAGCTCTCACTCCTGTCTTGAGGGAGACTGCGCAGTGTCCACCCCAAAGGCTTGGGAGGGTGGTGGCCTTGAGCAGACCCGAGGGGTTCACAGAGACCCCCTGGGAGGAGGTGGCGGGAGAGCTTGTCAAAGCTGTGGAGTCATCCAGTCTCAGAGGCTGCGGTGGAAGATGAGGGGGGATTAGCGTTAGAAGCGGAAAAGCGCAGGGCTGTGCAGGGCTGAGGCTGTCCGAGAGGAAACTCACCAGAGGGCTGGCATTTGGGGTGGCGGTGAGAGATGGCCAAGGGGAGGGTCAGGAGTTACTGGGTGCCTGGCAGACTCTTGGTCACATGTTGCGTTGCCACCTGGACTGCTGTAGGATTTTAGGGGCTGAGGTGTGCAGAGGATCCATCTATATTTTCTCTTTGGTGGCTGTAACCTCTTCAGACAAAACTTTGACAAAGAAGGAAAGAGATCGAGCAATAGCTGAAGTTGGTTGCAAAATACAAAGTTTTGCCCATAAGGTAAAGAACCTTTATAGACAGAAGGAGCCAGTAAGAGTTATTAAGTGCTACTTTATGTAAGAACTGTATTCGATGCTGTGTAGCATTCTGATTAAGAGTAGTCTGGGTGATAGTCACTGAATTACAATGCACCGTGCCCTGTTCAAAGGTTTTTTTTTTTTTTTTTAATATTTATTTATTGATTGATTGATTTGACTACGTTGGGTCTTAGTTGTGGCAACGTGGGAAGTTTAGTTGCGGCATGTGGACTCTTGGTTGCGGCACGTGGGATCTGGTTCCCTGACCAGGGATTGAACCTGGGCCTGGCCCCCTGCATTGGGAGCGCAGAGTCTTAGCCACTGGACCACCAGGGAAGTCCCTGTTCTAAGGTTTTTGTTTGATTGAGTCTTATCTTCAACACCATCACTTTTGTCTGCCCCACTGTATAGAGGAGGAAGCTGAAGGACACAGAGGTTGGGTAAACTTGCTCCAGACTAAAAAGAGAGTCGGTCAGAACCCAGCATCCAACGCAAGTGACCTTGCTCCTGGACCACTGCATTGTGTGGCCTTACAACGTTCAGACGTGGACTCTTCAAAGAGTTAAGCTCTGACAAGAGGTGCATGAAGTAAAGACAGAGCCGACCTGTGGGTGTAATCATCCAAATGCTACACTGTGGTTAAACCAGTACAACAGAGGGGTCTGTTTCCCCTGAAGATGGGGTGAAGGTGTCTGCCTACAGGTCTAGGCTTTTGCACCCAGGAGTAAATTTCCCTAAGATATATATATATGTGTGTGTGTGTGTGTGTGTAGTGTATATATATATATGTATATATATGTATATATATATACACACATATGTGCATATAATATATATATACATTTTTTTTAACTTAAGAGAATTCATTTTCTGTTTTTAGTGCCTATCTCAGGAATTGCAAACACTTGGAAAATGATGTCTCAATTATTTTAAACTCATTGGCCTATCTTAGGTTATGTACGTTTCTTGTCTTCACCTCTTTCCTCTGATGCCCTTTCACCTAGCCTGTTTCCCAGTTGGATCATGTGGAGAGAAGCAGGGAATATAAACATGGTGACAGCTCTCCTAGCTCCTTGTAGGTCATTCTCCAAAATTTATGTGGAAGAGAAAAAGCGAACCGTAACAAGGATTGTTTGTTTGAGGTTATAAATTGTCTCTGCTGTGACTGCCCTCCATTATCATGGACTGTTGAAACTTGGCTGAAAAATGGAAATCAGATTGCACTTACAATTTTTAAAGTTAGGGTCAAGAATATTTAACATCATATTCTTTTTAAAGTCTCAAATTCTTTGGAACGTTTTATACACTGAAAAAATGTAAAGATACATAATGCTTTAAAAGAGAAAGCTACTGGGAATTCCATGGTGGTCCAGTGGTTAGGACTCAGAGCTTTCACTGACATGGCCTGAGTTCAGTCCCTGGTCAGGGAACTAAGACTGCACAAGCCACTCAACGGGGCCCAGGAAAAAAACATAGAAAGCTACGAACAGCATATTCTTATTTATTTAAGAATAAAAAGGGGATTATAGAACTATGTCCTTTGGTAATCAAGAAATGTTGTCCTGATTTCGGTGACAGGACAATGAGTACGTATGAAATCATGTACTTATTTTTCTGAGTTAATAAAATTTTTCAACACGGATAAAATCTTTATAGTAATGACCTAGAAATGCCCAGGGTGAAAATGGAAGGCTTTGGGCATGTGATGAATAATTTTAATTCAGAAATATCCTTGAAATTTCTATATTGCAGTGTTATGACTTTATATATATATATATATATATGGCACAGTGGGTAAACCTGTACCTAGCAAGGTGAATTTAGAATGGATTCTTGAAAATGTCTAGGAACATATCTAATACTTTGACCTGGCTATTATTAAAAAGGTCATTTGTTCCCCGGGAAGGACATTTAGGTGCACTTGAACTTCACTTCTGTTGGTTATTTTAAGTAGGAGCTACATATTTAAAAGCTTTATGGTTATGGTTTATGCTTTACACATTGCAGATCGGAAAAGAACACGTAGGCCTGAAGGCTGTAACTGAAATCCTCCAGGATATTCAGTATAAGGTAAGTCATTCTTTAAAAGAAAAGAAAACTACTGGCTATGTCAGAGGCTTCCAAGCCCACCTTCAGGCTGGGAGATTCCCTAAAAGGACTCACAGCCAAGGTTCTTATCCTCCTGGTTGTGGTTTCTTCCAGCGGAAGGCTGCAGTCCCAGAGAAGCGAGCCACAAGCTTCCAGACAGCCCCGCCCTGTGGAGTCGCATGGGGACACACCTGATTCTCCTAGCAGTGATGTCACAACACGTGTGAAGCATTGCCAACCAGGGAAGCTTTCCTGGGCCTTGGTGTCCAGGGATTTTATTGGGGGTCAGTCATGCCAGCCGGCAATGCCTGAGGGACTGACCTCAGCTACCCTGACTCTAGCCCTCCCCAACCCTGAGCAAAACCGGGCTTTCACCATAAATCACAGTGTTGGGATATACTTATCTGGTCCCACTGGTGCATCCTGACCCAAGGCCTCAGGCACACAGAGCCACTCTTCTCAGGCAGCATATTCCAAGGGCTCAGAGATTATCTCCCAGGAGCCAGCCAGGGGCCAGTCTTGAAGACAGGCCTTTAAAATTTTTTTTTGGATTGTGTAGGATTCGAGCAACCCAGGCCAGCTGAGTTACCCCTTTCTGCCCTCTGGTTTTAGGGAGGTAGGGTAAATGGAACAAATAAAAATTGTGGCAACCACACTTCAAAGTATTTAAGGAAAAAGAAAAAAAGAGACAAGTACATATAAGCCATAAGATGATATATCCCACAGAAGGTGATTTAGGTTGATTTGCGCCTGTAGTGATTCGGCCTAGCATTGCCGGGAAGCCCAGTTCTCTTATGAACAGTACCTGATATGCTCACGTTGAGTCAGTAGAACCTGAGTGGCCTTGTGGGGGAGAAGTTCAATCCCATGTGGGTGCTGGAAATACCGCACAGGGGCCCAAAGGCCCAAGGCCAACCTTAAAATCTGTCTGGAAACAAAGTCTCGCTAGCTCTAGACTCACTAGCTCAAGCCCAGAGCATCTGGAACCAGGCAAGAACCTCTTCAGAAGGTCTCCTGAGCGCAGGCTCAGAGTGAATCCAGCTGCCAAGGGAAAGCACAGACTGGTCGCAGAAGCTGGTGAAAAAGGGGACAAGGACACATTTTCATTGGCATTTGTTGACTAGAAATGGGTTGAGAAGTTTTCCTTTATTGCTCCAGCTAATGTGACATCGGTCATTATGGAATACAGGAGAATGGTGGGAGGTAAGTAAGCTGGGTTCTTTAATGTGTCCAGCAGTCCCCAGAAGTAAGGAAGAGAACAAGAGGTCATGCACTAACCTTCCCTGTTATGTCTGCCTCAGTGGAGTATTTAAAATAGTGATCAGAAATGTGAATTGGTAATGGCACACATAGTTTATTGAAATTTAAATCTAGTTTTGATAAACGTGTATTGAAATTTAGTATTTTCATCTGAGTGGCAGTTCTCCTTCTCTGGAGGAGGGAGAGCATCCAGAATAGGTCCTAGAGCTGAGCTACCAAATCCAAAGCGGGCAAAACGAGAATTTGGGAGGCAGCCCGTCCTGCCAAGAAGGTTAGGAATTGAGATCATAGTACCAGGAAGAAAGTCATTTCTAAAGAATTCCCTGAGCCAAGGCCTAAGTCTCTGGTCTGGATGCTCCAGGAGCTGGAAAGGTAGCTGACATGGGGCAAATGGACACTGGACGATTTTAAGCTTCACACCTGGAATTATAGGGAAAATGGAGCTGCAGCAGCAGAGAAAATAGCTACAGACTCAGAGCCGGAGTATCTTGTTGGAATCAACCCCTGTTGCTCCAGTGAGAAGAACAGATTGACACAAATCTGTGGGGTCTGATAATGCCATTCAGAAAAGACTTCAACCTGGATTTTTAGTGCTAATAAATGTTCTTATTTGAAAATTTAGAAATTTTACGTTAACATGGGGCCCATTGTTTTCTGTTTCAGGGGAAGTCCAAAACAATACCCTGCTTTAATCCTAACACTTTATTACCAGGTAAGCATTCATCTGCATAAGATGAATTTTAACTGTGGATATGACTGCATTGTTTTCCTCAGAACATACACAACTATATCTTATTAGTTAATAAAGTTTCTTTACAATTTATATTCTCTGTAGGTGGTACCAGTCTCAGATCGCTTTAAACCTGGGAGTAAACCTTTTGAAGTAATAAACACTTTACCACTAGTTCCATTAGTCCATGAAGAGATTTTTTTTCTGGATTTTCATTCATACAAATTGCTACCTCTGTGTAAAGCATGACTGTAATAACATAACCTTGATATACATGTAAGATTGGTCAGTGCAGTTCTTATTAATCTCTGGTGTGAAATAAACTTTCTATCTAATTTTAAAAGATAACCTCTTCGCAATGATATTATTATTTAGCTACTATTTCTAAATATTTAGGTATGCCTGAACAGGTAAGAGTTGTATATAAAATACTCAAAATATAATTTGTAGATAAAGGTTGTTTTGTACAAAATTTTGGTCTTCACATTTCCCTGCCTAAATTATGTGAAATTTTTTGGTGTTTCAAACAAAACCAAATGCATTGTATCTTCTACTTTCTACATTTAATTGCAATGTTACAAACCAGTTTTTTCCATATGTTGAATACTCACCCATCATATTTAATCACAAATTCTTCTAATGCAGGGCTACAGGATTTTATAAGAATGATTTTTTTATTCTATCATAATATGATTTCAATATTTTGCTATTGAAGAAGCAATATAGAGGTAGCTAGAACAGCATGGTTAAAGGCACAGACTGTTTTCTCGTCTCTCATTTTTATTTAAAAAAATCAGATATATGATTTAACATTCTTAAAAGAATCAGAAGCTCTAAATAATCACACCTGGGAACAACTTAAGCAGTCTCTCCCTTTAAATCCCAATAGTTACAAATTATTGACCTTTTTTTTTTTTTTTTTTTTTGTATTTTAAAAAATTTTATTTTAACTGAATTTTTAAAAAGATAATTTAAACACACAGACTTTGAAGCCAGACTGCTTTCGTTCTCATCCTGCTTCTGGCAGTTGTTAGCCCAGTGACCGTGGGCATATTACATACCCTCCGTGATTCCGTTTCCCCATCTGAAACGTGCGGGTAATAATGGGACCTATCTCACTGGTTTGTTGTAAGGGTTAAATAAGGTAATGTAAAATGCTTAGAAGAGCACTTCACATGTGTAGTAAACGTTCAATAGATATCGGGTATAATCAGTCAGGTAAATCATCCAATAAAGTAAAAAGAAAAAAAAATGGATACACTTCTCTTCAAGTGAGTAAACTTGATATATAGTATATAGATAGTATCTCGTATATATATCAAGTATGTATATATATAATATAGTATATCAAGTTTATATACATCCAATTTATATAGCCATATTTAAATATGTATAGTAACCCATTGAGAGAAACTGCTATAAATAATAGAAAGAGGATTCATCATGTTTTTTATTGATTGTTTTCTCCATGATGATTAGATTAAAAACACAAACGTGAGGCTCTAGTTTAAAAACATCAGTCTGAGAAGTGTTGTTTGGACAGTTTGTCACTTTGAAAATTATTGTTGGAATCTTCCAAATTATTTTTCATTAACTTGCCTTTCCGTGACACGTCCACGTGATGGCACAGACCCTCTGCTGCGCGATTACTGGGTCTACGAAGGCTCTCTCACTATTCCGCCCTGCAGTGAAGGTGTTACCTGGATATTATTCCGATACCCTCTAACAATATCCCAGCTACAGGTGAGTGCAGTGCTTTTAAATCTTCCAGAATGAAGTTCTGAGTTAAAGGTTAAATGTTGTCTCTACAAAAGGCAAACACGTCTGTTTTACGTTTTGGCTCCCTTTGGATCAGTTAGATCAGTCACATGTTTTCAGATAAAAGTTAAATGTCTTGAACCAGTGAAAGCAATGGAGAGGTCAAGGATGAAGAAAACCCAGCTCTCATTTATGATCTGTATTTTAAAAGTCAGTTTTTATAGAGTAAGTGGAAGTCAGTGAAATAGCCAAACTTTTGGTTATTGTAGTTATTCCTTCATGTGGGTTTTCCCAGGCATTGGAGAGAAAAAAGGTCTTGGAAGTAAAGTGAGAATGCCAGTTATTTCTGTAAGTCACATGCAGGCTTTGTAATAGCTCTTTCTTGGCTTGCACAGGAAAATCCTGTATGCAGAGGGTGAGGGTGCTAAAAAGGACGCCCCGGAAAGTTCTGGATTGTTCTCTAGCCCCATTTTTGTTCACCTGCCACCCACCTTGGGTACAGCATAGGTGCTCTAAATGCTAATGCACAGTGTGTGTGGCTCCAAGGTGAGCTGTCACTAGGATGTTAGCTGGCAGAGCAGGAGGCAACGTCACTTCGAGGTGTTTAAAACAATGGTTTTGATGTGATTACAAAAAAAGCTTTAAATGTCTCCTGTCCCCCAGAGGTCTGTCTAAGGATGTGTTCTGGAAGGCTATACTTGTTCTTCATGATCAGTCTCAAAAGACTTGGGCAGTCCTCTCAATAAACTAAGTTGCCTTTAGAAACTTTTTACAAACTTTTATTATATCCCCTATCATTTTATAAGAAGTTCGGGTTTAGTCACTACTCAGGAAAGCCTTCTTTCGTTGGTCCTTAAATCTTTAAAATCCTTCTTTCCACCTTGACAATTTCTTATTTCTCTTTTTTCTAAGGATTAATTTTAAAAGTGCCCCATTCAGCATCTTCATTGTTTCGTTATTTTAGAAACTTTGATCACACCACCTTTGGGCCTTTGTATTTTTAATATGACAAACCCCAGTTCCTTTATTTATTCATTCATCTGTTTTTTTCTTACAAGAACCTGTTCCTGACTGCCAACCAGGCACAGAGGATGCAGAGATTCAGACACAGTGTTTACTCTTAAAAAGTTCACCATGGAGTTGTGGAGGCAGATGATTATGACACAACTGTGTTGTGTCATAAATAAGGTGCTCTGGAAACACATAGGACGGAAACCCAACCCGGACTGGGAGTTCCAGGGAATAACTCCTGAAAAATATTAGGAGTTAGTCTAGTAAAGGAGAGGGAAGAAATTAGAAGTTTGAGTCTAATGTTAAGAGTAGAGGTTTGGGGGCTTCCCTGGTGGCGCAGTGGTTGAGAGTCCGCCTGCCGATGCAGGGGACGTGGGTTCGTGCCCCGGTCCGGGAAGATCCCACGTGCCGCGGAGCGGCTGGGCCCCGTGAGCCATGGCCTCTGAGCCTGCGTGTCCGGAGGGGCCACAGCGGTGAGAGGCCTGCGTACCGCAAAAAAAAAAAAAAAGAGTAGAGGTTTGGACTAATGACATATAGATTTGGAATTTAATAGCAAAGGTGGGAACTGCTATAACAGATATACCTCAAAACTTCAGTGACTTATCACAGTAAGAATTTATTTTTTACACACGTAAAATGTGTTTTTACAAATCCAACAAGTGTGTTTTTGATTCACAGTGAAGGCTTTTCTTTGTGTATTCAGGGAACCGGGTTGAAAGGCACTCTGCCACATTTAATACCTCACTTGTAGGTCCTTAGGTGTGGTCATGTAGCCAACAGGAAGGGAAAGAGCGTGGAGGCTGTCAAAGGGGGATTGCTTTTAAAGGGCCAGACCTAGAAATGGTGAACACCACCTATGCTTACATTCTATGGGCTGGAACTCAATCGCATGGCCATACCTGATTGCAGGGGAGGCTGAGAAGTGAATTCTAGCTTCACGTCCAAGAAGAAGAAATGGATTTGAGGATCAGATTAGCTCAAGTTGAGGGAGAGGCAAGATAGCCCAGCTGAGTGCAAAACCCCAGTGTAGGTAGAGGAGGTGGCACCACACAGGGAACTAGGGCACTTGCCCAGGGGCCTTGGGAACGGCCAGGCGGGAGTGAGTCCAGGACAGGAGAGAGTATCTCCCAGATGCGGAGAAGAAGGGTTAATAGTGACAAATGCTACAGGGAATTTAAATAGGATGCATGCTACCCACCCAGGTAGAAAACAAGTACGCTGTATAAACACGTGCCCAGATGCCACTGCTGGGTTCTCACCCTTGACTCCTGTTTCCCGGTCTTGTGTGTTCACTGGTGGCTCCTGGTATTGACACTTCTCTGTTGCTGAGCTTTGGCTTCTCTTCTGCAGTATTATTCCTCCACCATCCCTTCCGTTATGCTGCGCGCTCGGTGTTTCAGGTCAACGCCCCAGCCCATGCAACCAGCTTGCCTTGAGGCTCGACCATGGAGAAAGCCTTCTTTTCTTTTCAGAGTTGCCATCATGCAAACGAGATTCATGAACAAGGACCATCATTGCCAGTTAACTGAATTGTTAACTGAAGTGAGATGTTTCCATGGAGTGTTGAGCTGAAAGGAGAAGGGGACCAAGGGTAAAAGTTTTAACTGGCATTAGTCACAAGGAGGGGAGACGGGCAGAAGTGGACGCAGCTTGGGGTCTACAGTCACATTTGTTCAGCAGTTTAAAGGTAACTTTCTGAAAATAGGTCAAATCTTCTAGTGAAAAATAAAATTTTTCTCTATAACCACAATAAATGTCTATTTATTGCAAGTCAGTTCGAATTAACCTTGCTGAGCCACAGAAGAGAAAATTCTCAGTTCCACTTAGAATTCCATTAAGGATTCCCTTGCTAGCACGGTATGGGGAATGTTAACTGACAGTCTGTAAACGTGAGGGAGGATGCTTTACTTCCACGTCGACCAGTGTGCTATGCGAAAATCCAGAGACAAATCATCATGCCTTTCGGTCTCGCTGTCTTCAAAGGGAGCCTTGCTTTGTATTGTCCCTTTGAGTAAGGCCAGTGACAAAGTCTAGCCCTAACTTACTAAGTGATGCTCCTCAATTATTGGGAAGTAAGCTGTATCTTCCTCAAAGGGAGCCAGAGCCAAAGGAATGTACATTGGAAGGAATAATCCCAACTGCTCTTGGAAATAGATGACTTTCCAGTTAGCTGTGGCTTTTCAAGAAAAAAGATGTAGGTTCTGTTAGCACAGAGCTCCATTGTAGCATCTTTTCAGAGGGCAGGAATGTTGAAATGGACACACACACTCGCGTGTAAATTAAAATGGAATTTAGAGTGATTTAGGAAAAAATTATAATTTTAGGAGAATATAAATCAGTCTGTCCTTGACTTGAATGTTTCACCGTTGCTGCTCATATAATTTCATAGAAAGCAGAGCCCAAAATAGAGAAGGTCCAGAGAGGGCAGTAAAAACAAGAGGAACCCAAGAGAGAGGATGTGATTCTAGAATCAAAACCAAGAAAAATTGAGAAGCCTCATCGTGTCGTACTTAAAGAGGAGCAGAGAAATATAGAGGCGGAAGCAGAAAGAGAGAGACAGAGGATTGATTTAGAAAATAACAAAAGGAGTAGCAAATGGCAGGTGCAGTGGCTACTAAGTTGATTATATGGAGAAATAGAAAACTTTGTATTGAAAAAATAATGTGTCCTCTTATAGGCGTAACATGTAAATTAAGCAGCCGGATATTATTGTAGAAACAACTGTATCTTGAAATGCGTCATCTGTCACAGGATAAATAGTGTCTGCACTTGCAACGTAATTAAGGAAAAAGCTCTAGGTCATAATGCTTTCCTAGGAAATGCACAGCTGCTGGAGGTTGTTGGGGAGGAGAAAAGGAGTCAGCTGCTGAAGTGTGGTGTTGACAGCTGAGCCTGTCGTGGACCATTTGCATCTTCCTGGGCACTAAGAATTCTAGCATCTGGGACTGGAAGCTCCTGATTGGTTGACTTTTTCATGTTATTCCTGGTTAGCACACCCTATGCTAGGGGAAAAAAACCCCACACAATTGGTTGGATTTGGATGAATGTAATTTAAAACATTTTAAGAAGTGATCTGTAACCATTTAATTACTGTAAGATAAACAGTGGTCTAAAGCATTAGGAAGCCGAAGTGAAAAAAAAAAAATTTTTTTTTTCTATTTTCAGCTGGATTGTTTTTTGTTTTTGTTTGTTTTGGGTTTTTTTTGGCTGCACTGTGAGGCTTCATTCCCCGACCAGGGATTGAACCCAGGCCATGGCAGTGGAAGCACAGAGTCCTAACCACTGGACCACCAGGGAATTCCCTCAGCTGGATTGTTATGTTTGGAAATGGGATTCTGAGAGCAGAATAAAAGTACCAAATTTAATCAAATCTGACAACGGAAATTGTAAGACACATTCTGATTTCACAGTGACATTAAAATGTGAACCATATTCAGAATTGATCACACGTGGTATTTTGATATAATGGCACGTGTACAAACGTGAGCACGCGCACACACACACACACACACACACACACATAATTGATTCTTCAGTTTTATTCTCATTTTCCTGTCTTTTTTCTCCCCACTTTTTCCACATGTCATGTTCCTCTTACTCATCTGTTTCTCTCTCTTTTTTTTTTTTTTTTTTGCGGTACGCGGGCCTCTCGCTGTTGTGGCCTCTCCCGTTGCAGAGCACAGGCTCCGGACGCGCAGGCTCAGCGGCCTTGGCTCACGGGCCCAGCCGCTCCGCGGCACTTGGGATCTTCCCGGACCGGGGCACGAACCCGCGTCCCCTGCATCGGCAGGCGGACGGACTCTCAACCACTGCGCCACCAGGGAAGCCCTCTATTTCTTAACTTACCTACTTTTCCCAAATTAGATGTGTCTGTCTTTGTTTATTCCTTTCTCTTTCAACTTCAAGTGACGCCAGTGAAACAAAGGAATATGGATGTTGTTATTGGTTTTTCACCGTGTGGATATATGCCTGTTAGAACTCGGAAAACCATCTCAAGTTCTGTTTCCTCCCAGTCTTGCCTCTTCTTCGTCCTTCCCCATTTCAGACTTCCTATGGATTGAAAAGTGGGACTCTCCCTAGCCCGATTTCTGGCACGGGATGACCGTGGCCTGTGGGGTCTGGGAGCCCGTCTGGTCTTGGACCTCTGAGGAGCAGGCTTTTTTTATGCTCCATGTGGGATCTGAGTGGCCGTTAACCCTGAAGACCAGGATGCTGCGGGACCCCAGCACAGTTATGTTTGAAAATGATTCCAAGTGATTTGGAACATTTGTTGTGCATTTTCTTCTGTGTCCGTATTTCTCTAATTTGAGTGTGCAACGGAATCCCCCTTGGAGGGGGGGGGGGCATGTTAAAACACAGACTGCTGGGCCGCACCCCAGAGTTGCTGATTTGGTGGGTCTGGGGCACTTATTCCAGGAAGCACACTTTGAGAACCACTGTTTCTCATCTACCCGCATTTATGTCCCCAGCTAATTGAGGTCAGCAGTCTTAACACCAGAATGCTGAGTGCCTGAAGGCCGGTGTGCTGGGCGGCAGTAGAGCAGTCCTGTCCGATGGAAACACCATGTGAGCCACATATGTGAGACAAAATTGTCTAGTAGCCACAGTAAAAAAAGTCAGAATAAACAAGGGAAGTTAATTCAGGTAGTCTGTTTCAACCCAGTGAATGAAAGATGTCATTTTAACGTGTAATCAGTATAACAGACCATTGATGAGATTTTTCACATCCTTATTTTTATACGAAGTCTGACTTTGTGCGTATGAAGCCTACATTTCCAGTACATCTCAGTTCAGACTAACAACGTTTCGAATGCTTGGTGGCCACGTGGGGCTGGCTGGTGGCTCCTGTCCTTAAGCAGTGTAACTCTAGGACTTTCTCTTGCTCCTGGGAGACTCCCTCTTTCCTTTCTTAAAATGTGTTATTTTTAGGGACTTGTGAGAAAGTTTGTGGGTATTTTTTTGTTTGTTTGTTTGTTTTTGCGGTATGCGGGCCTCTCACCGTTGTGGCCTCTCCCGTTGCGGAGCACAGGCTCCGGACGCGCAGGCTCAGCGACTGTGGCTCACGGGCCCAGCCGCTCCGCGGCATGTGGGATCCTCCCGGACCGGGGCACGAACCCGCGTCCCCAGCATCGGCAGGCGGACTCTCAACCACTGCGCCACCAGGGAAGCCTGTGTGTTTTTCTTCAGCATCTTCCATGATACAGAGCACTTCCCTTGGAGTCACGAGCTCTGTAATCTCTACGTCTGGAGTAAGTTTCGATCTGTGTGGCTCATTAGTAACTATATGCTAATGATGGGACGACGGTGGCGAGCCCAGAGCTGGGGATTGGAATGAGAGGAAAGTTGACATCAGTGTTCCTGGGGAAAGAAAGTTCTTTTCTCTAAGCTCTTCCTCAAAAAAAAAAAAAAAAAAAAAAAAAAAAAAAAAAAAAAAAAAAAAAAAAAAAAAAAAAAATCAGATTAAGCAGTGATCAGTGACAGAATGAGGGTTGTTTTAGGGATGAAAGGTCAGGAGGAGAGAGCAATGATTTTAGAAAGAAAGTTAGATAATGGGGTAGAAGAAAACGAAACTAAAACAACAAGGTTCAGTACGTGAAAGGTGGAGAGATGTGTGTGTATATATAGGTATATGAAATCTCATTATATATACACATATATGGCCTATTTAAAGTACAATTTGCTTTGTTCCCTCTACTTGACTACCACAAGGAATTCTGTTCCTCTGATTCATGGATCATCATCGTCTGGTGATGAAAGAGAATAAGATGAGAACACCGACTTTTATGTATTATTTTTCTCTTTTTTCTCTTATAACATGATGACATGTGAACTGTAAGTCCAAATAAGTCTATTACAGGATGTGCGTAGGACCTCGGAAACTACTAAAATTAATGAGTGCCAAACCTCAGACCCTAGAAATTAGCCCTTTAAATGCACTCATGAAGAAAGCAGTTTGAAAGCTGAACTTCGAGTGACTCATCGGGGTCCTGCGATAAGGAGGTCGCAGTAAATGTCTGAGACCCACTGGCGTGCCGCCCGGGTTCAGGGGCGAGTGGCCGCTCAGCTCTGCCACCTTCACAAGGTGTGAGGACTTGTCTCTGAAGTGTTGGAGCTCTGTCCTCTCCATCTGTCTCTTTCAAATTGGCTAAAAACAAATACCATGTTTAAGTAGAGTAGCATTAAAAATCGATGAAATCGTACATCCTGATATATGTGATAATGATAGTCTCTGTACAGCCATGACATTGGAGTTTTGCTGAAGACTTTTATCCTGGAACATTATTCTGTTCCTTTCTCACTCTGTCTCATTTCAACGTGAGATAACGCAGTGTGTACTTGAAACCATCTGAAGTGACTAAAGGGTTCCGAGCGGTGGTTCCTTCAGAAAAATGGGCATTTCAGAGAGATGTGTTTTACGGGGGATTCTCATGCCGCCGTGGCTCTAGACATTTTTCAGATGCAGCAAGCAATATGGGTGCTGCCATATTCCCCCCTCTAAGACCGTGTGACGGTCTCGTGGAAGACCATTGTGTAGATTAAACAGCTAATGGCTTAGCTGACTGGCACTTCTATATAAATACAGCAGGTGGCAGTTGTTTTAAACAGCAGGACAATTCGAGTTGGATCAGGCTTATCCCATTTAGTGAAATCAAACAGTATTTGAAGACATGGAAAAATAGAGCATTAGAAGTCAGATTTCTAACCTGGGTTCTGATCTAACAAGCCATTTAACTTCCCCCAACTCTTGTTTTCTGACGCATATATGAATGGTTTGACTCTTGCGAGGTTCAACTCTTTTGGAGTCAGGAACCTCTTCTTAAGAAACTGCTACAAAGGTAAATTTTTACAAGTCATTCAGGAGTTTCATGGGTCCTCTAAAGTCTAGGGGTTTCTAGACTTTTATTCGAACCCTGAATTAGTTAATCCCTCACAGTTTTTTCACCTTATGATTGGGAGAAGTCTGTCTGTGGGTGTGCTGTATGAACCTTTGTAGACAGAAGCCTCTGATTCACAGATGGTGAACTTTTGGTGGATTGGTGCTGTTCAGATCACACTTGCTCAACATCCTGGGGAAAATGCCAGATGTAGGGTCTGCCGATGACTAGAATTTCTGAAGAGGTGGCTGTGAAGCTGGGAAAGGAGCAGGTGGACTTGGGATTGTCAGACCCGGCTAATCTGGAAACTTTCTTAACGCACGTGGCCTCAGTTTCTCCTTCTGTGCAAGGAATGAAGAATATCTGTGGCATGTGATTTTTTGGGGGGGCATTTAAATGAAATAACAGACCATGACTTAACAGAGGTAAGTCAACTGCTAGATGGCAGTGAGCCTGGCGAATGCTTATCACGTGTTTGCTTCCCAGAGGGTTGTGTCTGGCAGACTGTGGATTCTTAGGAGGTGCAGCCCCGGCAAGTCAGGGAACCTGCAGTGCACTTGATGGGAACGGTCCCGTGGGACTGTGGGAACCTCTTCGTGTGTAGCGGGAAACCACGGTATCTGGGGAGGCCTCCTGAAAAGGGAGGTGAACTTGAATGTCGCTCTTGCCAAGGGAGGGAGGGAGATGATGGGCTTATTAAACTTTTGGAAAAATCAGACGTGCTCTTTGGACCGGTGCTCTCCGAAGAGGGCTAGGCGAACATCAAGGGGAGCCTTTTGATGAAACACCCTCCATCTGATAACATTTAACATCTGGCCAGTGCTAGCACACATTCATTACTTAAAGAGATGCTTGGGCAGCGTTTCAGAACACTGCTTCTTCGTTTGTTCACTTGTTTCTCATTATGTCACAGGCGGCCGTGAGAGCTCCTTGAGGCGTGCGCACCATTTATTTGTGCAAACAGATCCAGCAGGTTTCCGTGGCAGTTTGGGTCGTCGGCAGACCTTCATATCCCTGCTTCTGCAGTCTTCGTGCTTCCTGCCGGGGTTGTGTCTAATGTCTTATTAGGTCTGGAGGGATGAAGTTCTTTTTTCTCTCTTCCAAGTCGAATTTTAATTGTCTCCCTCTGAATTCTCACAATTTACGCGTATTTTTTTCTTTTTTTTTTTTTTTTTTTGCGGTACGCGGGCCTCTCACTGTTGCGGCCTCTCCCGTTGCGGAGCACAGGCTCCGGACGCGCAGGCTCAGCGGCCATGGCTCACGGGCCCAGCCGCTCCGCGGCATGTGGGATCTTCCCGGACCGGGGCACGAACCCGCATCCCCTGCATCGGCAGGCGGGCTCTCCACCGCTGCGCCACCAGGGAAGCCCAATTTACGCGTATTTTAAGCCGTTGCTGCGACAGCGGGCTTGCTGATGGCCCCGCCAAGTGACTGGTCTGTCCTGTTCTGCTTTTCTCTTCAGATTGAAGAGTTTCGAAGACTGAGGACACACGCAAAAGGGGCAGAGCTCGTGGAAGGCTGCGATGGGGTCTTGGGAGACAACTTTAGACCCACTCAGCCGCTCAGTGACAGAGTCGTCAGAGCCGCGTTTCAGTAGCTGGAGAGAGCACGAGCCGGGCCGTCTTCGTCCGGGTACGTTCAGCTTGGGCGAGGAACACCGCGGGGCCCGTCCCACCAAAGCGACTCTCACGATGATCCTCATAATCCTGCAGCGTCTACGCACTTCCTTGAAATCTAGGACACATTCTCAAGCCCCATTAATGGCAAGTCAGGGGGCTTGTGAAAATTTCCCGCCGGGTTGGACAGAAATCTACTAGTCCTTATGTTTTCGAGCAGAGCAGACTTTCATTCCAGGGTTTGCTCCAATATCGGCTTTCATAAGGGAAAAGGTGCCTGAGGCAGGGGAGCAGTGACACGCAAGTACCGCTTTGGTACTCTGTTGTCGCACCCTTGAAACGGCAGCTCCCACCTCCTGTTGCCGGGGGAGCGTCAGGGAAGGGACTGGGGGACCTGTCGAGCCTCACTCAAAGTGGCCCTTGTTGTCCAGTGCAGATTTGGTCGTCTTGCTTATCGGGGCAGGTGGGTGAGGGCGGATCTGGCATGAATGAAAATACTTGTCCTATGGAAGTGCTTTTATTCGATAGATCAAGAAGCCCTTGCTAATTATCTGAATGTAGTATGCTTCTGTATTGGTTAAAACCTAATCTGTACGTTTTAATATATCGAATTCAACGTCTGAATTCCTTGCCCTTAAGGACTAACAAAGTAAAGCATCCCAAACACGGAAAAGATAAAATGTACATAAATGCCTCTGTACTGGGTTACTTCTTCACCTTGTGGATTGCCCAAGGGCGCGTAGCTAGGTCAGTGTGCGTTGCTGGGAAACCACTGCTTCTCCTAAGAGGGAAGCGTCTGTTGGAACAGTTTCCTAGGAGTCAGGTCAGAGCTCTGACTGTTTAATGGACCGTTAAGAGTATGTACTCGCATCCCATGTGAAGGGTACAATGGACCGGGGAGTCACAGAGGAACAGAAATCTCTGGCCTCAGGGAGCTCACGGTCTCATGAGCCAGGCAGCTGATGTAGGAATTTTAAAGGGTGATCACTTTGTCCATGTGTTTCCCTCTCCGTTTTTCTTGCCCCTCTATTATTACTCTACTGATGCACCCAGTACTCCAGCCAGTCTGTCTTTTCTCTTCTGTGAATGTGCTTTGCTCAGCCAGCCCTTCCCTCCTTTCCTTTGGCTCCTTGAAACCCTAGCCGACTACAGGCCCAACTCGCATACCGCCCTCAGCAGTAATTCTCTCCTTGTCCCATATATTGCACCTCTTGTTTCACGTTTCTTCTTCCAGTTAGCTATTCGTATATTTCTTACTTCCTGTGTCAGATTTCCAGCTTCTTAAGGGTTGAAACGTGTTTGATTTTACTTTGAATCCATCCTGGCAGGTAACACGTGGAGTCATCGTTCGGGAAATTAGAAATTCCTTAGAACTTATGTGTGTCCTGTTTCAGCCAACCGTCCTCCAGTCCTTCGTTCCTTCTTAGTTTCTGTGTCAGCCAGCAGATGATGGGGATGATGGAGATGATGATGATGATGAGGCCAGGCAAAGTCACCTGTGGTAGGAATGAGAAGGAACTTGCAGTAATTCATATATGCTAACAATGGAGAACATCCCAGAGGGCTTGAAGCTGAGCCTTGTCACGGATGAGCTAAAGAATTAAAATAATGGAGAACACCCCAGAGGGCTTTAAGCTGAGCCTTTTATCACGGATGAGCTAAAGAATTAAAATAATATTCAGTCAGAAGTCATTATTGAGCACCTACTACGTGACTGGTTCTGGGTATACAGAGATGAGAAGAACACATGTGGTCCCTGCCCTCATAAAAGCTAGAGTCTGAGATGGGGAACCTGAGAATGGAGAAACAAACACTTCTGGCACAGGGAGATCAGCTCCATGCTTTGCGACCACGTAGAGGGGTGGGATAAGGAGGGTGGGAGGGAGACGCAAGAGGGAGGCGATATGGGGATATATGTATACATATAGCTGATTCACTTTGTTATACAGCAGAAAATAACACAACGCTGTAAAGCAGTTATGCTCCAATAGAGTTGTTAAAAAAATACACAGTTAATAAATTCCATGAATGAAAAGAACCAAGAAGTGGAGTGAAGGAGATTTCAGATAAGAGGGAATATCTTTTGCAGAGACCCCGAGGGCCCAGCCTCTGTGGAGGTGACAAGAATTTGATGCATTGATGCACCTGAAAGAAGCCTTGTGAGTCTGGGGTATGGCAATGAAAAGGGAAGGTCAGGCAGGGCCGGTGACTTAGAGGGCCTCGGCAGCCGTGTTAAGACACCTGTATTTCATCGTCCGTGTGCCGAGATCCAAGCGTTCTCAGGGGAGTGGCCTTCTCAGGAGATCACAGTGGCTGGAGAACGGATGGATCAGTTTATTGTGGGCCAGGCTGTGGCGGTGGAAGGATCTTTTAGAGGTCCACCGGGTAGCCAGGGTGAAAGGCGTGCAGGCATGGATACCAGCCTAGGAGCAGTGCGGATGGAGAGAAGCTGACATATGTGAAAGGGTCTTGGAAAGTGATATATCTAGGGATACACTGGATGAGGGTGGGGTGAGATAACACCCGGGGTTTGAGGCTTTAGAAACCGTGTGGCTAGAGTGCCATTGAGTGACAAGAGGGAAGCCGGAAGAGGCTCTGTCTGCGATGGAGAGCGGGAGGGGACTGAGAGAGGCTTGTCAGTCTCAGCAGTGGGCCTGGCATGAAGGAAGCTGGAATTTCGAGAGCAGAGATCAGAAAGGAGGTTTGAACAGAATGCGGGAGTCGTGGGCGTAGAGATTTTATGCATACAAGTGTGTACGTATAATGTTCTCACGCAACATGGGGATGACCTCGGATGCTCATAAAATCTTACGGGATGCTTTATGACAAGTTAACTGAAGCACAGAGAAGTTAGGTCATCTGTTCAAAGCCGTTGGGCAGCGGGACTGGAAGTTGGACCCAAGCAACCTGCCTGGCAGAGCCCCTTGTTGTAAGCACTGCAGGACAGAGGTCAGGGAGCGTCGCCACGCTGGCGCTCAGGGTGGCAGGAGGACGAGGGAGGCGGTTGCGGTGGGCAGAAGTTGGGCATGAACGGAGGGGGTGGAGATAC
>RJWK010034429.1:0-22672 GCA_004363435.1 Platanista minor | reverse complement strand
ACTTGATTTACCCTGCATCTGTGGAATACCTGAATACACAATGAATCATCCCAAATTGAAGAGGTGGACTTTGGGAGCAATGATATATATTTCTTTTTCCCTTTTTTCTCTTTTTTTTTGTTTTTTGTTTTTTGTTTTTTGTTTTTTTGCGGTATGCGGGACTCTCACTGTTGTGGCCTCTCCCATTGCGGAGCACAGGCTCTGGACGTGCAGGCTCAGCAGCCATGGCTCATGGGCCTAGCTGGGCCTAGCCGCTCCGCAGTATGTGGGATCTTCCCCGATCGGGGCACGAACCCGTGTCTCCTGCATCGGCAGGCAGACTTTCAACCACTGTGCCACCAGGGAAGCCCCACCTTTTTCTCTTTTTGTGAGGGTGTATGTGTATGCTTCCGTGTGTGAATCTGTCTGAATAGCTTTGCTTTTACCATTTGTCCTAGGGTTCTGTCTGTCTGGGTTTTTTTGTTTGTTTGTTTTAATTACTTAAAATTTTTTTTTTCTTAAAAATTATTTTTTATTTTAGTAACTTTTTCAATGGATCTTCTTCTTTCTTTTTTTCCCCCCTTTTATTCTGAGCCATGTGGACGATAGGCTCTTGGTGAAACAGCCAGGCGTCAGGTCTGTGCCACTGAAGTGGGAGAGCCAAGTTCAGGACACTGGTCCACAAGGTCCATGTAATATCAAACGGCGAAATCTCCCAGAGATCTCCATCTCAACACCAAGACCCAGCTCCACTCAAAGACCAGCAAGATATAGTGCTGAACACCCTATGCCAAACAACTAGCAAGACAGGAACAAAACCCCATCCATTAGCATAGAGGTTGTTTAAAATCATAATAAGGCCACAGACACCCCAAAACACACCACCAGACGTGGACATGCCCAACAGAAAGACAAGATCTAGCCTCATCCACCAGAACACAGGAACTAGTCCACTCCACCAGGAAGCCTGCACAACCCACTGAACCAACCTTAGCCACTGGGGACAGACACCAAAAACAACGGGAACTACGAACCTGCAGTCTGCGAAAAGGAGACCCCAAACACAGTAAGTTAAGCAAAATGAGAAGACAGAGAAACACACAGCAGATGAAGGAGCAAGGCAAAAATCCACGAGACCTAACAAATGAAGAGGAAATAGGCAGTCTACCTGAAAAAGAATTCAGAATAACGACAGTAAACACGATCCAAAATCTCAGAAACAGAATGGAGAAAATACAAGAAACATTTAACAAGGAACTAAAAGAACTAAAGAGCAAACAAACAGTGATGAACAACACAATAAATGATATTAAAAATTCTCTAGAAGGGATCAGTAGCAGAATAACTGAGGCAGAAGAATGGATAAGTGACCTGGAAGATAAAATAGTGGAAATAACTACTGCAGAGCAGAATAAAGAAAAAAAAATGAAAAGAATTGACAATACTCTCAGAGACCTCTGGGACAACATTAAATTCACAAACATTCAAAGTACAGGGGTCCCAGAAGAAGAAGAGAAAAAGAAAGGGAATGTGAAAATATTTGAAGAGATAATAGTTGAAAACATCCCTAACATGGGAAAGGAAATAGTTAATCAAGTCTACGAAGCACAGAGAGTCCCATACAGGATAAATCCAAGGAGAAACACGCCAAGACACATATTAATCAAACTATCAAAAACTAAGTACAAAGACAAAATATTAAAAGCAGCAAGGGTAAAAACAACAAATAACACAAAAGGGAATCCCCATAAGGTTAACAGCTGATCTTTCAAAAGAAACTCTGCAAGCCAGAAGGGAGTGGCAGGACATATTTAAAGTGATGAAGGAGAAAAACCTACAACCAAGATTACTCTACCCAGCAAGGATCTCATTCAGATTTGACAGAGAAATTAAAACCTTTACAGGCAAGCAAGAGCTAAGAGAATACAGCACCACCAAACCAGCTTTACAACAAATGCTAAAGGAATGTCTCTAGGCAGGAAACACAAAAGAAGGAAAAGACCTACAATAATAAACCCAAAACAATTAAGAAAATTGTAATAGGAACATGTATATCAATAATTACCTTAAATGTAAATGGATTAAATGCTCCCACCAAAAGACATCAACTGCCTGAATGCATACAAAAACAAAACCCATATATATGCTGTCAACAAGAGACCCACTTCAGACCTAGGGACACATACAGACTGAAAGTGAGGGGATGGAAAAAGATAGTCCATGCAAATGGAAGTCAAAAGAAAGTTGGAGTAGCAATTCTCATATCAGACAAAATAGACTTTAAAACAAAGGCTATTACAAGAGACAGAGAAGGACACTACATAATGATCAAGGGATCAATCCAAGAAGAAGATATAACAATTGTAAATATTTATGCACCCAACACAGAAGCACCTCAATACATAAGGCAAATACTAACAGCCATAAAAGGGGAAATCAACAGTAACACAATCGTAGTAGGGGACTTTAACACCCCACTTTCACCAATGCATAGATCATCCAGAATGAAAATAAATAAGGAAACACAAGCTTTAAATGATACACTAAACAAGATGGACTTAATTGATATTTATAGGACATTCCATCCAAAAACAACAGAATACACATTCTTCTCAAGTGCTCACGGAACATTCTCCAGGACAGATCATATCTTGGGTTACAAATCAAGCCTCGGTAAATTTAAGAAAATTGAAATCGTATCAAGTATCTTTTCCGACAACAATGCTATGAGACTAGATATCAATTACAGGAAAAACTCTGTAAGAAATACAAACACATGGAGGCTAAACAACACACTACTTAATAACCAAGAGATCACTGAAGAAATCAAAGAGGAAATCAAAAAGTACCTAGAAACAAATGACAATGAAGACACGATGACCCCAAACCTATGAATTCAGCAAAAGAAGTTCTAAGAGGGAAGTTTACAGCAATACAATCCCACATTAAGAAACAAGAAACATCTCAAATAAACAACCTAAACTTACACCTAGAGCAATTAGAGAAAGAAGAACAAGAAAACCCCAAAGTTGAAAGAAAAGAAAAGAAAAGAAAAGAAAGAAAGAAAGAAAGAAAGAAAGATCAGATCAGAAATAAATGAAAAAGAAATGAAGAAAACGATAGCAAAGATCAATAAAACTAAAAGCTGGTTCTTTGAGAAAATAAACAAAACTGATAAACCATTAGCCAGACTTACCAAGAAAAAAGGGGAGAAGACTCAAATCAATAGAATTAGAAATGAAAAAGGAGAAGTAACAACTGACACTGCAGAAATACAAAGGATCATGAGAGCTTACTACAAGCAACTCTAAGCCGATAAAATGGACAACCTGGAAGAAATGGACAAATTTTTAGAAATGCACAACCTCCTGAGACTGAACCAGGAAGAAATAGAAAATATGAACAGACCAATCACAAGCACTGAAATTGAAACTGTGATTAAAAATCTTCCAACAGGGCTTCCCTGGTGGCGCGGTGGTTGAGAGTCCGCCTGCCGATGCAGGGGACACAGGTTTACGCCCCAGTCCGGGAAGATCCCACATGCCACAGAGCGGCTGGGCCCGTGAGCCATGGCCGCTGAGCCTGCGCGTCCGGAGCCTGTGCTCCACAACGGGAGAGGTCACAACCGTGAGAGGCCCGCGTACCGCAAAAAAAAAAAAAAAAAAATTTTCAGAGAAACATAAACTAAGAGAATGTATGACTAATGGGCCATACTACAGAATATAGTAAAAGGAGTTTTTCAGGCACAAAGAAAATGATCCCAAATGGAAGACTGGACATGCTGGGAGAAAGGAAAAGCAACTTTAGAAAAAGGTAAAACTTGGGTAAATCTAAATGAATATTGTCTGTATAAAACAATAATCATAATGGAGTTTTTTATTTACCTAATAAACACAACAAAACTATACTGAAACATTTGCATTAAAAATGTGTGTTACAATAAAAACAAGTATTACATGCATGGAATCTTAAAGCAGACAGAAGAGAGTGACTAATTCACTCATTTAATTTAAGAGCCTGAAAAGTGACCATTAAGAACATAATATTTGGACTGAGTCTGGAAGGATGAGTTTTTCAATAGGGTAGAGTTAGGAGGACACTTTTCAGGCACTGGCAGTAGTGTGAGCCAGGCGCATGGACAAGAATCAATCTGGAGTGTGAGTAAACTGCATGCAGAGGGGCATGAGTACAGCAAAGGGTTATGGGGGGTAAAAGGCAAGAGATATATTGAGCAACGAGGGTGTGGAGGGCCATGCCTTCCAACCAAGGAACTTTGACCTTATTCTGTACTGGCACATAAAATCTACAGACTATCTATCCTACTCAGGCAACACAAAAAAAGACTGCTTTTCACTAGTCATGTAGGTGAATGTCACCTTTAGATACATGGCCAAGTTAGTGTAGGCAATGAAGAACCTCTAGCTTTGTGTTTCGCAAAGATTTCCCAGCAATACATAGGAAGCATGTCAGGGATGGAAGGAAGGCTGGAGCCAGAAGCATTTCAACTAGAAGACTATTACAAGAGTCTCAATGAGAGATAAGGAAGAACTGTGGGGAGAGAATCCAAATTGCTTTGAATCCTCTGTTGAGTTACACACGCGCACCCGCAGACACACACACACACACACACACACATATACTCTACCACTACAATCTAGGAGCATTAGGAGACTGCAACATTGATGGAGAAAATACAAGCTTTCAGGAGGTAAGGTGTCCACTCACAAAAGCCACCAGCCTTGCCTTCAGTAGAAACCCACCCCATGGCCCATGAAAACTCCTCAACTGAATACACAGTAAAACCCTGCAAGGACATCCAGAACTCGCAGTTTGCAGAAATACTAATAATTCACTTGGCTCAAATCCCACATTCAGGATGCTAATCCTGCATACTTCCACCATTCCATAGCAATGGGGCTTCCACTTCTAGCTCACTGCTGAGCCTGCTTCTACCTTGTCCCTGCCTGAAGAGGCTGCTGGCCACCCAACACGTACAGAATGTGATCCAGAATCCAAAGAGTAGGGCCAAGAGGCACCATTTGGGAGATAATCCAAATTAGTGACACGATTTCCTCTCCTTCTAAAAATGTCATACCACCCACTTGCTTTTTTTTAAAAAAAAAAAAAAAAAAAAGGAAAATTACTTTTTAAAGCCATTTAAAAATACAGAGCTTATTTGTCCTAATGGATTTCTTCTTTTACTTCTCCCACCCAGCAATTCCAGCACCCACCTTCCACTGGTACTCCCAGCCCGTAACAGAAAGCCAGGGACTTTGGATGGAAATTGAAGTGATTTCCCAAGACACGCTGTCAATGTCCTTCAACTTTGCTTGTTTCGGATTCATTTGGTCATTAATCCAACATGATTTAAACTTTGGGTCAACTCCAATTTCCGTTTCATTCTCTGCCTCCTCCAATTTTGCCGTTCATAAATTTTGCCTCTGCTCATATCTTTGGGTCCTGGTTTTCTAACCTCCTCTCCCACCACCTTCCTTGGGGCAAAAAACCATTCATCATAGCATGGGTCAAGAGGAGCTTAGCCCACTTCTGTTCAGTTTTGGCAATCATGAATAAGAAAGCTGAACAATTTGAGGCAAATATAATAATTCTAAAGAATATATGATTTGGGATTTTTCCCCTCTGATAAGGGAAGACAGAAGGGTGAAATTCACTTTTGGCTGCAGGTATCATGTTTCATGGAGCTGGTGGTATTTGTCTGGAAGAATAGAAAATGTAATACAGAGACAGCCAAGGAGAAAAGAGTTATGTGCACCAGAGCTTTTCAGCAAGAGGGTAACTGGATCAAGTTCTGTGCAACTATGTGTATGGAGGATTTAGAAAGTGACATGAGAAATGCAGAAAAAAAATGAACTTGGCTAATGGAATGGGGAAATCTGCTAGAGTTGTTGGGTCAGTTATAGACTAGGCATCTATAATTTGTACCAAGTACTACAAAATAAAAAACATTTTTCTGTAAAGAATAAGACTACTGAAAAATGTTGCAGATTTCAGTCATGAACTCTATTGGTATAACTACATTAAATCATTTTTTTTAATTTTTAAAGGATTCTTGAAAAGAAAAATAAATGGAGTGAGAGATTAGACATAAGTGCTTAACTGACTATCCAAATTTTAATCTGGAAATAAGGCAGCTACCGAAACTGACTGGAAAATATTTTCTTTCACAGGCTTATGTTTGCATAAAGAAAACCTAGGGCAAAAAGCAGAATAATCTAGGTGTGGTAAATATTATAGAAGATAATAAAAGACTTGGGTATAAAAGGCTCTACTGCCAAAGAAAATGGTATACAAGATTATGCCTGAAAAGTATTTTGAGAAATATGCCATATCAACATGTACAGCATGGTCACTGCAACCCTGTGATTTAATATGACCTATAAATTTGGGCACCTTTAAATGTAAATATAAATATGTCAAATATAAAATTTTGATATAAAAAGTATTGTGCTGAGAAGAGTGTGAATGGCAGGTTACTACTTAGAAAATCACTGAATCAGTATATCATGTCCAATGGCATTTGATCTCTCCATTTGGTCAAAGTAAACAAGATGATAATATCAAGTGAAGCTACACTTTATGGAGCACTTACTGCCAGACATTATGCATATGAGTCTTTCATAGGCATTATCTCATTCATTCCTATTAATAAACTCAGGAGGTTCCCCTTTAACAATGAGAAAACTGAGACTCAGAAAGATAAAGCTAGATACAGAGCAAAGAATAAAACAAGAATTGTTCTAAAACCTGTGTTGGTAAGCCTTCCACTACACTGCCCACATTACGTTGCTGCTTAGTCTCCCGTGAGATTGATAACAAAGAGTGAGCATGGCAAGAATAGGACAGAAGCATAAGGAAGTATATCAATCAGGATTAGGTTTGACTCATAAGAGAAACCCCACAACAGTGTTTTAAAAAAAAAAGATTACTGTAGCTTTGTAGTATAGTCTGAAGTCAGAAAGCCTGATTCCTTCAGCTCCATTTTTCTTTCTCAAGATTGCCTTGGCTATTCAGGGTCTTTTGTGTCTCCATACAAATTTTAAAATTTTTTGTTCTAGTTCTGTGAAAAGTGCCATTGGTAATTTAATAGGAATTGCGTTGAAACTGTAGATTGCCTTGGGTAGTATAGTCAGTCTGACAACACTGATCCTTCCAATCTAAGAACATGGTATGTCTTTCCATCTGTTTGTGTCATCTTTGATTTCTTCATCAGCATCTTATAGTTTTCCGAGTACAGGTCTTTTGCCTCCTTAGGTAGGTTTATTCCTAGGTATTTTATTCCTTTTGATGCAATGGTAAGTGGGACCGCTTCCTAAACTTCTCTTTCTGATCTTTCGTTGTTAGTGTATAGAAATGCAACAGGTTTCTGTGTATTTTTCTCTCATGTGGAAGAAATTCAGACTTAAGCAGTCCAGGGCTGGGAACACAGCTCCCCACTGGCAGCTCACCACTCTCCTATGTTGCTGCTCCACTATCCTCAGTATGTTGCCTCATATTTCAAAATGGCTGCTTGAGCTCCGACCAGGAAGTACATAGTAGGAAGGGACAAAAAAGTATGGCAAAAGGTACTCATATTCTCTTTTAAGAAGCTTCCTAGAAGTTGCGGCATAGCACTTCCCCTTACATCTCATTTTTCAGAACTAAGACACAGAAACACTGGAGATGTAGTCTTTATTTTGCATAACCACATAGCCAATTAAAAACTGGGTTTCATTACTGAGATAACAGAAGAGAACAGATGTGCGGGAAGAAGCATGGCAAGATAAAAGTTGAGCAATGACCAGATACAGAGGTAAAAGAAGGGGAGGAGCCAAAGGGGCCCCCAGTGTTCAGCTTCTTCCTGATTAGAGGAAGGTATTTAATGTCTTGAGCAGAGATGGGGTAGAAAGCAGGAGAAGCAGTCTGGGGAAAGAGTATAGAGGGAAGATGATGAATATGACTTTAGAATTATAGTATGGCTGAATTATGAATGGAAACTAAACAAATCTTTATAACAATGTTTTTTTTCATTTCTGTAGAAACATGATAGTGATTCTGAATCCCTTTAAACATGTAAATACTAAGCATTCAAATGAATTTAAGTATTTTTCCATTGGCGTACACTTTTAAAATGTAAGTCATCCAAAACATCAATAAATATTCCAACCATTATTCTTGAGGCTTAACAATTACGGCATCTAAAAAAAACATTCTAGTTCTTTAGTGGATATTGGGAAGATTAGGTTTTGAAAAGAAGAAAAATAAGCATTCTTAGAATCTAGGACATCAAGCCCAGAGTCACTGAAGTCAGCAAAATAAAAGCCTGAATGCCACTTGCCCAAGTTCAAGCAGACCTTTCAAGGAGACCCAGAGGGGTAACATGAGCGTGGAGTGATTAACCAGCTTGAATGATTGGTTAACTTAGAGTCCATGTGTTTCATTCCAGTTTCACTTGGATACAGAAAACAGCCTCCCAGAGGGGCTGACCTGTGGCCAGAGGTACAGGATGTTGTTGTCTTCCAATAATTGCAGGAAATATAAAGATGCTCAGTTATATCTGTCTCCACCTTCAGCCAAGAAAATTTTCCAGGGCAAGAGTCATGTCTTTCACATCTCTATCGCCCTTCCGCTCGGTTCAGCAGCTGTCAGTGTATGTTTCTCAGGATGTGTTTGTTGAGAAATGTCATTGAAGTGTTTTGCTCCTATCAGAATTTTGCTCTGTTTTAAGGACCTGAATAGCATCACGTCAGCATCTGTATCCCCGGCCCTGAAAGGGAAGAGGATGTAAAGTTCCTCATATCCTCGTTATTCAGACACATCCATCCTTCCGTGCCACTTCTGCATTGAAGGCTTCTCGGACTGCATCAGTCTTTCTTTCCATCTTCTGAATGCCTTAAGATTAATGCAACTTTGGACCAGGTACGGCATTCTCGCTTTCAGCAGTTCCAGCCCAGGATAGGTTTCACGCTAGCTGAGCAATCCACTGTGAGAACCAAATGTAGACTGAAGGCTCTGTCATGTCTTTAGTGCTGTGAAAAAAGTATGGAGAGCCACTCCTCTGACAGTTTCACACTGAGTTAACCGTTCCTCACTTGTTAGTCTTATTTCATTGTCTAAACTGCAAGCTTCTTTAGGTCCCAGACTGAGTCTCAAGTCTCTTGGCTTTCCTCACCCAGCACCTAGCTCAGGGTTGTGTGCAAGGAAGTCTCTCCATAAACACAATAACTGTGGGGGGCAGTCACTACAGTGGGAGCTATCGCCATAGTGGTTTCTTATTAAAGGGCTAAAGATCCGGTGGTTCCCAGAGATGAAAATGTCCTAACATCCAGGCAATCTTCAATTTCTCTCCACATGTACATTCATTTTTAGGAAAATAAAAAGTCATCCTGGCCAGATTCTTCAGTAACGAAGTTCACAAGACAGCACAGACAATTCAGAGGAAGGGAAATCTATGCCCATATGATTCCTGGAGCAGTGCTCCCAGAAGGAACTTGTCTGTCACCTTTGGGGTTTTTCTTTGTACTCTTTTGCTTCCTTTATTTAGAAAGGAAAGAACAATACTGATCAAAATCAGTCAGCAATGAATTTCTATTAAACTAAATTTAAACCTGCCCTAAACCATTAGATAAATTATTTCATACTCTTTTCAGTTACAGTCTATTTATACTCTACACTTAGATATTTAGCTCTCCTGGCTAAAAAGGATCTAAATGTTTTAGGAGAGGCACCTCACTAATTAAAGAATGTTTAATTCAGTAGTGTTTCCAAGCTTTATGGTATTTCAGAAAGCCACTGTAGCCTCCGTAGTTGGCAGGCAGCTCATAAAAGACAAACCTGGCAGAAGGGCAATAGACAAAAGCCATAATGGGCAAGGATGTTGAGAAATATTCTGGGAGTAGCCAAGCCATCCTGTGAGAAGGACAGAATGCATTTATAGCTTCTGCAGACACTACCCCTGTAGGCCCTCACCTCTACATTAAACTGGCACTCCCCTCCTTCTAGATGGCATCATGCCTGGTGTGAACACTCACAATAACATACTAAGGAGTCTGTCGTCTCCTCTTTCTCTAAATCACCCCCCCATCCTGCCACCAAAGTTGTCTTTCCAGAATACATGTTTGATCTTACTTCCTCACTCTTCAAAACCCTTGACTAGCTCTCCATTGCTTAGTGGATACAGTCTAAACTCAACAGCAAGCAATATAACACCCTCTATGTCCTGAACCCAAGCTCTCTTTCAACACCCTGCTATGGTCCTTTCTCCTCTCCATCCTCCCTGACTCCCAGCCTTTCGCACAAATCCTAAGTACCAGGCACCCAATTACATTTCCCCCACGCAAACCATAATGTTCATAACACCCATATTGCAAATTTTGTTCCACCAACCTAGAATACCCCACTTCTTTTCTTGAGCACTCTATGTGCCAGGCTTTGGGCTAAGTGCTTCCAAAAATCCTCTAGTGCCTTGGTTCTTTGATGTGAAAAATGAGGAACAATAAAATCCTACTCTTCGTTTCAAGATATCAGATATCCTCTGTGACCTCTTCCTCTGTCCTGCCTCCCTCAGGTTGGAATTAATTGAGCCTCCGTGTGGACTTCCATAGTAATTTATCTATCTACTATATCATACTGACCTCAGCCTGACCAGAGTTATTTTCTGAAAACTTTTACACTGTCTTTCCCATGTTAGCCAGAAGATTTTCTTTGTATCTAATAAATCTCTCCTATTATATTACATGGATATTTTTATTTTCAAAGTAGCATGTTATAAATAGTATGGTTTCAAGTCTTCCAGACTTATTTCTAAGCATGCGAAAAATATACATGTTTCAGAGAGAGAGAGAGAGAGAGAGAGAGCGTGTGTGTATATACAAACATATATTTTAACAAAAGTTGGGTAATACTCTATAATGTTCAATATTTTATTTATAAATAATTTGTAAGTAAAGTAATTATATTATACATTTGTAAAATGTATAATATTTATTTATAAGTAATACTCTTTCTTTTTACTTCAATCTACACTGAGGGCATTTCTACATACAGGAACATACAGAGCTATGTCACTGTATTCATGGCTGTGTAGTATTTTTGTTATATATATACACAGACATAATATACATATACCTAGTATATAGTATACATACATATATGCCACAATTAATCATTTTCTTTTTGATAAACATTTATGTTTCCTCTTGGAGTGAATTATAAGCAGTCTTGCAATTAACCTTTTACATACAAGTACAGTACATCTTTGTGTGAAGTGGAGTTTCTGGGTCAACAAGTTGGCACATTTAAAATTTTTCTACTCTTGCCAAATTTCTTGACAAGCATGAAGCACCCGTCTCTGTTCCATTCAACAGTGTGAAGAAAGCTTTGTGTCTACTCTTTCTTAAACTGTGACAGTACAACAGGTAAAAAATCATATCTCAATATTGTTTTCAATTTCCATTTTTTTCCTTGAGAAATTGACCATTCATATGTTGAGTGTTCAGGGCATTCCTTCTTTTTTGAATTGAGTTTTAATGTACTTTTACTTATTTTTATATTGAATTTTACCTTTTTCAAAAAAATTAAATCCCCAAGAGTGCTTTAAATAGCCCTTATTTGTCAATTAGGTTGCAAAAATTTCCCATTTGTCACCTATTATTTAGTTTCTCCATATTTTCTTACATAAATGTTTTCTTTTTAATGTAATCTTGTTTTATGTTTCATTATGCTTCAGAATAATTAGTTATTCTTTAAGAGATGTTTTCAATAATGAAATTTTTTAATGTTCTCTTCTTCTAATACTTATTTTTTATCTTTATTTTCAAACATTAAACTATTTGAAATTTTTGTTTATTCTATGAAGTGGTGATACCATTTGAATAGTTTTTCCAAAACTATCAATAATTGCCCCCATTATAAAAAAGAAGTCCACTTTTACCCATTTATTTGAATTTCCACCTTTATCCTATACTAGTTTTTAGAGTCCCACTGTCCAATAGAACACTTCTGATGATGGAAATATTCTATATTTATACTGCTTATGTAGTAGTCATATGTAACTACTGAACACCTGAAACGTGATATGACTAAAAACTGAATTTTTCATCTAATTTAGCTTTAATTAATTTAAATGTAAATAGCTACATGTGGCTATGGCTACCATACTGGATAGTCCTGTACCAGCACTAGGCGGCTTCCATTACTAGAGCTTTATTATTTGATTTGGTTTATAGTAAAGCAAACACCATCATTATTCTTCTTCTATTTTTAAATACTTTTTGGCTTTTCTGTTGCATTTATCCTTCCAATCAAAATTTAAAATTAGCTTGCTAAGTTAGCAAAAAAGGGCAGGGAGCATTTATTTATCACGCTGAAATTAAGTGTATAAATTAATTTGGGAAGAATTGACAATATCCATGATATCAAATCTTCTCATCTGGCATGTAGCATGTCTCTCCATTAGGAAGTTTTTATAGTTATCTTCCCAGAGGTCTGTGAGATAAGAAGATGAATTGCACATTTCGGAGAAAAATACCTCAATCTCTTGAAACTTAGAGTGTGACCCATCTTTGCTGTGCACCCATCTACCTTTCCCCTGTTCCATCTACATGTTGGAAGAAAATGATAATGAGATTAACTCCATTATAATTGTTGAAGGAGTGCCTGAAGTGGAAACTAAGTCCTGTAGGAACACACAGTAGATGATGTCGAGCAGAATACACAGTGATAATCCCATGGCAGCTCACATTTTTGTGGAAACTACCATGTATCAGACACTGTTTTAAGGGCTTTATATGTATTAATTTATTTATATGCACAACAACCTTATTAGATTCAGGTAATTTTTGTTTGTTTGTTTTTTGTTTGTTTGCGGTACGCGGGCCTCTCACAGCCGTGGCCTCTACCGTTGCGGAGCACAGGCTCCGGACGCGCAGGCTCAGTGGCCATGGCTCACGGGCCCAGCCGCTCCGCGGCATGCGGGATCCTCCCAGACAGGGGCACGAACCCGTGTCCCCTGCATCGGCAGGCGGACTCTCAACCACTGCGCTACCAGGGAAGCCCGATTCAGGTAATTATTAATCCCATTTAACAGATGGGACAATTAGGAGCAGAACTTGGCAGTGATCTGCCTATTACATCTTGAAGCTGGGCTTCAAATCTAGGCAGCCTCCCTCCAGAATATGCTCTCACCACCCAGCTTGCTGTCTCTCTGAAGATGCCCTTTGGTTTTCTGTTTGTTTGTCTGTTGTTTGTTTGTTTAGCATTTTTTATTGCTTTACAATGTTGTGTTAGTTTCTGCTATACAGTGAAGTGAATCAGCTGTATGTATACCTATATCCCTTCCCTCCTGGACCTCCCTCCCACCCTGTCCCCCATCCCACCCATCTAGGTCTTCACAGAGAACGAAGATGAGCTTCCTGTGCTTTATAGCATGTTCCCCTAGCTATCTATTTTATGCATGGCAGTGTATATATGTCAGTCCTAATCGCCCAAGTCGTCCCACCCTCCCCTTCCCCGCGCATCCACATGTCCGTTCTCTACGTCTATGTCTCTATTCCTGCCCTGCAAATAGGTTCATCTGTACCATTTTTCTAGGTTCCACATATATGCATTAATACACAGTATTTGTTTTTCTCTTTCTGGCTTACTGCACTCTGTATGACAGACTCTAGGTCCATCCACATCTCTACAAATGACCCAATTTCATTCCTTTTTATGGCTGAGTAATATTTCACTGCATATATGTACCACATCTTCTTTATCCTTTCACCTGTTGTTGGACATTTAGGTCGTTTCCATGACCTGGCTATTGTAAATAGTGCTGCAATGAACACTGGGGTACATAGGTCCTTTTGAATTATGGTTTTCTCACTGTATATGCCCAGGAGTGGGATTGCTCGGGCATATGGTAGTTCTATTTTTAGTTTTTTAAGGAACCTCCATACTGTTCTCCATAGTGGCTGTATCAATTTACATTCCCACCAACAGTGCAAAAGGATTCCTTTTTCTCCACACCCTCTCCAGCATTTATTGTTTGCAGATTTTTTGATGATGGCCATTCTGACCGGTGTGAGGTGATACCTCATTATAGTTTTGATTTGCATTTCTCTAATAATTAGTGATGTTGAGCATCTTTTCATGTGCCTCTTAGCCATCTGTATGTCTTTGGTGAGGATACCGTTTGAAGTGGGATTTTGAGAGCTACCCCGGCTTGGTACCACTGAGTAGCCTTCCACACACAGCAAGGGGCCCTCTCTGGTTAAAAACTAAAGGGGGCAGCTAACATCAAACTAAAAACCTCCTGGGTTTTATTATTTACTATTGTTTCCTTATTATTCCCAAGCATTTTTCTATTGTGGGTTAGAATTTTTTATTATATTTTCTAAGAAGTTGTTTCTGGAATAAGGGAATGCTGCTGGATTTTACATATGAATCTTATATTTACTAAAATCATTTTATTTCTAATAGCTTTTCACATCATCTGTGATAAAAGTTATTTTATTAACTTATTAAAAATAGTTAATTTTCATGTCATATGTAATAAAAAAAGTTATCTCTTCCTTTCTAATATATATAGCTTATTGCTTTTTCCTCCATTTTTATGTTAACTAGAAGTGCCAGAAAGATACTGAATACTAATCATCCTGTGTGTGTACAGAGTAGAAGGAAGGGTCATTTCAAATTATCCACATAAATAATTTGTTCCTTAAGTCTATTTGCTTTGTGAATATACATATACTTCCTCTTCCAGGAGCCGCAAAGAACAAACTTGACAAGCTCTATGTACATTAGCACCATCAACAGGCAAAGCTCCACAAATATGGGGTTTCCATTCAAAAGGGTAGTTCCCGCTACTCTTTTTACCATAAACTATGATGAAGGTTCTCTGCCAAGGGCTGTGCACAAAACAAACAAGAGCTCCAGCCTGGGGATCCTTACTTAGTCTACCACATAAAACCAGGAAGGAGCACTTTTACTCGTCTCTGGGAATTCCCTATGGCCATTAGTCGCATCAGTGCAATTGCATGCTTCCCTCTGGAGGCAACAAACACATAGTAGGTATTAACATCTGCCCAGCCTTGCAGGGTGGTTGGCACTTGGAAGACCCCGAGTTGAGTAAAGCATGATTCTTATCTTCAAGTTACTCACCATCTACTAGTAATAACCAATGTATGCCAGGTAGGCTAACACTTTACATGCTTTTCCCATTTTACTCTCAAAACAACACAACTTTATGCCCATTTTTACAATGAAGAACTTGTCTGTCTTTATTGCCTTCTATCTGCCAGTGATATTATTCAGGAATCCAGTGACTTTCAAGTATACCCTTTGAATATACTCCTTTTTTTAAATTAATTTTTATTGGAGTATAGTTGCTTTACAATGTCGTGTTAGTTTCTACTGCATAGTTTCTACTGCACAGCAAAGTGGATCAGCTATACAGGTACATATATCCCCTTTTTTGGATTTCCTTCCCATTTAGGTCACCACAGAGCACTGAATAGAGTTCCCTGAGCTATACAGAAGGTTCTCATTAGTTATCTATCTTATACATAGTATCATTAGTGTATATATGTCAATCCCCATCTCCCAATTCATCCCACCGCCTCTTTCCCCCGTTGGTGTCCATACGTTTGTTCTTTACATCTGTGTCTCCATTTCTGTTTTGCAAATAAGATCTAGATTCCACATATATGTGTTAATATAGGATACTTGTTTTTCTCTTTTTGACTTACTACTCCTTTTTCATTTAGAAATATTTATGATCTTCCCTTTAGTCAATATGTTCTGAAATTTCATGATAATGTGCATAGATTTTTTTTTTTTTCCCGTTTTTGAAAGGGGGCATTCATTGGGCATTCAAGTGATTTTCTCAGCCTGGAAATTCATGTCTTTTGATTCTGGGAAATTTTTTTAAATTATTTATTTGTTGATTTTCTCCCTTATTTCCTCCTCTCTCTTTCTGAAATTCTTCTTCTTTGGATATGTGTCCCCTTATACTGATCCTTTAATCTTCTTTTATTTCTTATTTTCCACCTCTTTGTCTTCTTAGTCTACTTTTCAGGGAATTTTATCAACTTTGTCTTCCAAACTTTTCTTGAATTTTTAACTGCTATTTATTTTTAGTTTCAGGAAGCCATTTTTCTGTTCCTTTTTTGTTTCACCCTTCTTATTCCATGGAGACAGTATCTCCTTTCCTCTGCCTAAAGATATTAATGATACTTTTCTGAGGTTATCTTTAGCTTTGTGTCTTTTTTGTCTCTGAATCCCTTACTGTGCTTGTTTTGTCCTATCCTTTGTACTAGAAACTCTCCATAAAGCCCTAAAAAGTGTCTGTAGTCAGGGCTTGTCAATTGGCATCCTTCATTTCAGCATTACTGGGCTGAAACATTTCCTGAGAATATTTAATGTTCAATACCTCTAAGTCTTTCTTCTTGATTTGGTCTGCTTCCCTAGAAGAAAATCCCAAGGCCCTACCTTAACTACATAAACTTGGCTGCCTGCTTTCTCAGAGGCAAGTGGAGTAAGTTGGATGAGGTCATCACCATTCAGTGTGCAGACCAACAGTGGCCCCCTTGCTGTTAGTGTGACTGCCCAGAGCTCACCTGTAAATGGAGTCCCGGAGCCCTGAGTTCCTTTGACTCAGCCTCTCCAGAGAGCAGACAACCAGTCTTCTGCTTGGGTTAAGGGAGAAGCAGTGAGCCAGCATTGCAGAGTGGAATAGGGCTTCTGGGGCTAGAGCTTCGTGTGCAGACCTGCAACCAATCTTCCTATACTCAGCCCCTTCCTATCTGTGGTTCCCATGACCCTCACTTTCAGTGGCGTCTCGTACCACCAGCTCCAGGGATTTTGTAGGGTTCTGTTGCATGAATCTACCTACATCTCAGTTTCCCTCACTGGCAGCCTTCTCTAGCCTGCTGAGTCTGTTACCACTCCACCATGTGCTTTCTAACCTCCAGAACCCTAATGCTGTGCTTTCCTCATTCCTCTCCTTTTGTTTTTATATTACCACCTTTTTAGTACACTTTCTGTCATTTTAATTAGGTTTGGTGTTTCAAGGACACTTCAAGGGACAACCGTGACACACGTTCACCTCTGCTCTCTCCTGAAACCCCAGCATATTCTCAGAAAATGGAGGTTTCTTCCCTTTTCCTTCTTATTTTCTATCTTGGGTAGAACACGACAGTATAACCATGGAATAAACTTCTTAAAATTTAATACACGTGTGTTTTAACTTTTTGTTTTGAAATAATTTCACACTTACATAAAAGTTACAAGAATGGTAAGAAGAAGTCTTGTTTAACTTTTATCCTGATTCACCAAATTTAACACTGCCACATTTTCTTTATCATTCTAGATAGATAGATAAATGATAGGTAGACAGGTAGATAGATAGATAGATAAATGATAGATAAGTGATAAATGATAGATAGGTGTATAAATACAGATATGTGTATAGTTTACTTTTCTAAACCATTTGAAAGTGCTGCATACGTCATGCCCCTTTTTTGCCCTTCATACTTAAACATGTATTTCTTAAAAACAAAGAAATTAACCTGCGTAATCAGAGTATGGTTATAAAATTCAGGAAATTTAATATGGATACTATACTTTTATCTAGTGTACTTTATGGCACATTTTCCCTCTAACGCAGGATCTAGCCCAGGATCACATATAGAATCAGCTGTCACAACTCTTTAGTTTCTTTCAATCGGGAACATTTCCTTAGGCTTTCTTTGTCTTTCATGACGTGGACGTCTCTGAAGAATACAGAATATTACAAAGGGTTACTCAAGTGGGGTTGCCCTCTGCTAATATTTCCATCTGAGTCAATTAAGCATCTCTGACTTGAATACCATCTAGGTGATGTTTGTTTTCTCAGGGTAGTAGATCTAAAGGCACAAGATATCCACCTGCCACTAATTAGTGTAGTTAATTTTGATCACCAGGTCACAGTGCTGTCCAGTTTCTGCACAGCACAGCTGCAACATAAGGAATGTGTGAGGAAACAAATGAGACTATGCAAATATCTTTTCCTTCTCAAGCCTTCCTCCCTAGGCTTAACACCCATATTTTTGTTTGAATCAATCTTTTTAAAATAATGGTTTCCAAATAATTTTTTCAACTTTACCACTTCCTCCACATTCTGACTTTATTCCTATATATTGTATGAGAAATAGATTTATGCTTTGTCATGTATTCATTTGTCTTAACACCATTCATTTTAAAAGCTCATCTTTGCACAAGTGATTTAATACATCACCTTTGCAGACAGTTAATTTCCACATGAAGTTGGTTCTATTTCTGGAACGTGCATTCCAGTGATCTATTTATGCACCTGTACCACACACATTTAATTATATATCTTGATTTTCAATGTCTTCCTAGCTATTCCTGCAAGTCATTTTTAATGAACTTTAGTATCAACACATTTAGCTCTAGGAAAAAAACGTCTTGTTGGTATATTTTTTGAGATCACATTAAACTGATGTCATCTTAGAGAGAACTGACATCTTAATGATGTTGAGACATGCTAACCAAGGACAAAAGATGTTTTTCCAGTTATTCCAGCATACTTTTGAATTTTTCAGGAGTGTTTCATAGAGGTTGTGAACACTTGTTAAGTTTACTCTTACGTAAATTACCTTTTTGTCACTGTTGCAAATGGGATTTTTCTCTTCCATTATGTCTTCTAACTAGTTATTCTTGTTGTATATATCCACTATTGATTTTTGCATATTGATTTTGTCTTGCTACTATTCTGAATTCCTTTATTATTTGAGTCCAATTTACCTTGATTCTCTAGAATTTTGCAGGTATACTATTATGTCATCTGCAGATAAAGGGTATGTGAAGAAATTCAGATTCATCTGGTCACCAATACCTTCCAGACCCAGAAAACACACACACACACACACACACACACACACACAAACACACACACACTTATTTCCTTGAGAAAAAATAGTTCTGAAAAGAAAGGCAAATGATAGTGCTGTTAATAGAATTTTAAGATCAAGAAAATGATGGCTCATAAGTACAATATGGCCCATTATACAATATAGAATTCTAGAATAAATTAGAGAATGTCTAGTTCAGCAGTACTCATAGCTGTAAGGTGAATATATCCATGATATATCTATTGAGAAATAGGAAGCAAGCAATTCATGACGTTTTGGCTAGTGTTGCAGCCAGTGGGAAATATTACCCATCAAGTAAGAGATAAAACTATAAATTGTTTGAGTAGCTTCACCAATGCATTTATCACCAAGTGCCTCACAGAAATGTTTATATAGTTTTCTTACTTACTGACCAAACTGCATGTCTATCAAACCACTCATCCTCACATCATTAGTCAACCCAATTATCCACTTTTACAGAGTTTGGCAGCAGTTTATAATGTAAGAACTCTAACAGTCTAAAGAAAATGCACACATGGTTCAGTATCTTTTCTTGCATTTTATGTCAGAAAATTTATACTTCATTGATATTTATGATTTGAGAGACTCTTGAAAAAATCTCAGGATAGAGCCCTTAAATGTCAATCATCCATTTTTTTCACCTTATATCTACTATTTTTAAGCTTCACAGAAAAATCTTATTCCTGGTGTAGTAGAACTTCGGATGACCTGTTTTATCTTTACCATTTTCATATATTTCATGGGCTTTGATTACAATCTCCTTAAGCCTTTTTATTTTCCCCAAAGTGGAAATTTCTCCTTCAGAGACCTTTTGCAGACAGCAGTAAGATGAAATTAGAAGGGGCCAGAGTAAGGTACTTAAAAAATTAAAGGATAATATAAAGAGATATATAAAGCAAAATGAGGAAGAGAACTGAAATGACAGGATTAGGAAAGAAAGATTTTTAAGTTGAAGGCGAGGGGTCTCCCTGCTCGTTTCTGAGTCATATGGATGATCTCCTTCACTTCTTCCTCGTTCCTAGAAATACAGTGCTGTCCTCATGTGGGTACTTCACTAATTACTTTCCCAAAATACTGACTGAGAGAACAATTACTCACACATTGCTGAAGACAGCTCTGGAAACTTAACCTCTGGGGAGAAGGTTTCTTGCCAACACGGCTTACACCATCTGTTCTGCCTGTGGTCACATTAATTACATCCCTATCCAGCATGCAAAGGGCCATTTTTGGCTATTTGACTGATGTATATGCTGCACTCTCATCACTCCCATCGAAATGCATTTGATAGTGTAACCCTCTCAGTTCATTACAACCTGTCACTGAAAATGGATGGCCTCTTTGCTACAAAATACATGTCCAATTCATTAGCATAAGAGTAACAGCAACAGCTGATATCAAACCATCTTAGGACATGAGAGACAGCATGGAAGTGGGATGGATGGCTGAGGAAGAAGGTGGAATAAACTAAGCAGGTTCTAAAACAAGTAAGATCCTTTTAGGAAATCTGATGAGTAGCAATATGATGATTTCGGACGTTTCTAAAACAAAAATGACATCTTACTTTGGTTAAGGACTCACTCCCTGATCAATCTTTGTACATTATTCTCACCCATTCTGATCCGTTCTAAAACCCAAAGTGCAGATGGCCAGTCTCTTACACTTATGTACCAAAACTTTTCATCTTCTGCTTTCTCATTTCCTACCACCAGGACACCAGCTCTTTGATGTCATGAAGTGCTCTAGTCTCCTTAAATTTCTCTCCCAAGCTATTATCTTTTTTGGCATTGAACTTGCTTCTAACACTATCTAGCTAAACTATAATAAAATTGTTTTGTGGTAATGGATTTATTTTACAATTACCTTTTGTTTATGATGCTGAAAGTGATACTGAATTTATATTTAGAATAATGACACACAATTTCTAAACAAATTTAATAAGGTGAAAAAGAATAATTATAAAGAAAAATAGTAAGAAAATAATATCTAGGTGTTATGTGGATAGGGAAAATGTTGTGAAGATTGTACTCAATGACAGAAATTTTGAGAACACCTGTCAGAGCAGAGTAACAGAACAGAGTAACACCTGTTTACTCATGTTAGTAAACCTGATTTCTAGTCCAAGCTCTGTCATTTGCTACCTGGGAGATGTCATGTAACTTCCATGTACTTCATTTGCTTCACCAGGAAAAATAGGAATTTGACCTTCAATGATCTTTCAGTAAATAATAATAGCCACCATTATATGAATACTTTTATGGGTCAGGCTGTGTAAAGCACACTACATAGGAACTCTCACTTGATTTAACCCTCACGACAACCTGGCAAAGGAGATGCTGTCACTCTCATTTTACAGATTGGAAAACAGACTCAGAGAGATGAAGTAACATTCCCCAGATTGCACAGCTTGGACTCAGCTCAGATTGGTCTGACTCCTAAGTTGTGTTTCCACCTCCCGAGGGTAGCTCACATCTTGGATCTTATTGCAATACTAATGGCAATTACCATCCTGCAAAATTTCTCTAAGGGACTCAATTCTAAGATTCCTGGAGCTCTATTAACAGAAAAAAAAAAATTACAAAGGGCAACATAATTTTATATTATTTTTTAAAAACAAATTGTATGATTAAAAGAGTAACATTTATGGTATAACATGCAGGAAGTACAGAAAAGTATAAAGAAGAAACAAAACATCACTTCTAATTCGACCACCCATAAATTACTATTTGGCTATATTTCCTCCCTGTCCTTGTCCCATGAATGTATGTTCAACTGCCCTCCAGTCCCAGGAGAAGTGGGTCCTCGGAAAAGGATGAAGACAATGCTAACTGATACCTTCAGTCTTCCTCCCCTCCCCTCTGCCCCTTTAGCTAATAGACGAATAACAAGTGTACGGTTTCTTGAGCACCTACTATATCAAGGCATATTGCTAGATCATTTAAGTCTCATGACATCTTTATGAGACAAATACAGGGGTTTTTTTAATTATTACTGTTATATATATTTTATAGAGAATGTGGCTTAAAAGGTAAAGCAATCACCTTGCCCAAGGTCCTAGACTCTCTAGTGAGCTCTGCTTGCATGGCAATAACTCATTTTAGGGTAAGCACTTACAGTCCCTGAAAAGCACCCCCAGTATTGCATATACTGTGTTGAAATGTTCAAACTCAAGTAATCCAGAGCCTTGGCAAAAGTTTTCTCCTAACACTTACCAGAGAATACTAAGGCCCTCCAACATCAATTGAATCCTAGGAATAACCCTAGACAACTAGAGATTCCCATGTTAGATGAGGAAACTAAACTCTAAAGGTGATGTTGGATTAGCTTTACATAAGAAAGACCTAGAAAAATTTATATAGCAGAATAGGAAAATTACATCAAGAAAAGGGGTCCCAAGGAAATGTCAGAATATGGTTCCAGTTTTGTTGTCATGAAGAATATGACATCTTGTTTTTTGTTTTTCTACAGCTGTAGAATATCACTAATAAAATACAAAGGTGTGTCCCTTCATTTAAATTGGCCCTCTATCTATAAGTAGACTGAACCAAAACATAGACACAGAAAATCCATCACTATGCAGTGATGGTTGATAAACTCTTCAGTATGAATGGATGCTGTAACACTACATTTGATTATACTGAAGTCTACTGTCAGAAACAATGCATTAAGACATGTTCAGTCAGTCCAGCACATGTGGAGAGCAGGTTTCTAGGACAACCAACATAAACCACCAAACATTCTAAAAGTTAAGTCATTAAAGTTTTAAAGAAAAAATGTTATAT
>RJWK010034428.1:0-22668 GCA_004363435.1 Platanista minor | reverse complement strand
TTTTTTTGTGGCACGCGGGCCTCTCACTGTCGTGGCCTCTCCCGTTGCGGAGCACAGGCTGCAGACGCGCAGGCTCAGCGACCATGGCTTACACGCCCAGCTGCTCCGCGGCATGTGGGATCTTCCCGGACCGGGGCACGAACCTGTGTCCCCTGCATCGGCAGGAGGACTCTCAACCACTGCGCCACCAGGGAAGCCCAGGACATCCTCTCTTACCTGGAACGACCTTCTAATTGGTATCCCCACTGCCAACTGAGGAAGAGATTAGCAATGATCTATTCTTTAAATTTTACCTTGATCTCTCTAAAGCAGGATCTCTTAACCTTGACACTGTGGGCATTTGGGGCCAGATCATTCTTTGTTGTGTAGGGCTGTCCTGTGCCTTACAGGATGCTTATCAGCAGCCCTAGCCTCTTCTCACTAGCAAGTCCTCCTTCACTCCAGTCATGACAATACAAAACATCCAAACATCCCTGGGGGGAGAGGGAGGATCGCCTCCAGTTAAGAGCCACTGCCCTAAAACGTGGATTTGATCATGTCACTCCCCTCCAGGTATGTCACTGATTCGCTATTTAATTCATTCAAGAAATACGTGTTTGCAAGGCTGTATCCTAGACTATAGGAATATCATGGTGAACAAGTTCAATGTGGTCATTGCCCACACAGCTTATATTCAGTTTCACTGAACAGACAATCTAATTCAATAAAAATGTGTAAATTATAATAAGTTCTAGAAAAGAAACAAGGTAGAGATGAGGCAAACTTTACCCTGGTGGTAACATTTCAGGCATGTTGTGAAGGACGGGAAGAAGCTGGATGTGCAGGAGTGGCGGGAGGAAGGTTCCCAGCAGAGGAAAGATCATGTGCAGATGCTTTGAAACTGGAAAACATGCTATGTCTGTGGAACTGGGGCGGAATCTATGGGGATAAGCATTGTTCAGCAAAGGGGAAGCGGCTGTAGCGTTGGGCAGGGACTAGATGAAGCCCAGTCGTATAAAACATGGTAAATGGTTTGGATTTTATTATAAGTGCAATAGAACCCAGGGAAGGGTGAGGGAGTAATCTTCTTATTTTTTAAAATCACTTTCTTGTTGTGGGGAATGGAGTAGGAAGGGATAGGCAAGAGATTACAAAGTAGGCAGAAAGAGAAGGGAACGAAGGAGAAAGAGAGAAAGAAAGAGAAGGAAGGGAAACCGAGTCCCCCTAAAACTGAGTTCCCTTGCTGAGTTTATGATTAATCTCTCTATCCAAAACTTTATTCCCTTTCTTGTCCTGCCCCTGTTCCTCTCAGGATTGAGGAGTATCAATGAAAAGGGGAGACTGAAACCAAGCAGGACCCTGGGGGTCCTTCCCAGGTAAAAGCCCCTCTGTGTTCCCTGTTTCTTATTTGTAGAGAAAAGGGCTTTAGTCTCCTAGGCCTTCCCTGCGTTCCAGAGAGCAGGCTCAAGCAGTTAATGATTAGGACAATAGGGTCACAGGACTCCTAAATCCTCCTGAAGGGATATATATATATAACAATCTGATGCATATCTTTGAGTCGTTCTGTAGAAACTAAGACTCCCCCTCCCCCAACTAGGTGGAGGATGATGACTACTCTTTGACCACAAGATGTAGACCCCAGACTGGTTGGAACCAGAAGGTTGAGATTCCTGAAACATTACCGTGTTACTTCACCTCTGACCAATCAGAAGAAAGTCCAAGAGGTGATCACGCATTCTACGAGCCTCTCCCCTAATACTGTCTTTAAACACCCTTGCCTGAAAGCCCCTGGGAAGTTGAGTCTTTTGAGCATGAGCTGCCCATTCTCCTTGCTTGACTTCCTGCAAATAAATTCTTACTTTGCTGCAAACACCTGCTGTCAGAGTTTGACTTTCTGCACTGTGGGCACGTTGCTCTTTAATAGAAGGAAGGAGGGAGGGAAGGAAGGAAGGAAGGAAGGGAGGGAGGGAGGGAGGGAGGGAGGAAAAGACTATTCATTAGACTAGAGTGGAAATGAGGAAATGATGGTGGCATGGACAAAGTTGATGTTAAAGTTTACATGGAAAGAAATGGATATATTTGAGATAGGCTGTAAAACTAGAATCATTGGGGCTTTCTGATGGATTAAATGTGATGAATGACAGAAATGAAGGGATCACAAAGATTCTGAGGCTTGTGGGTTGAGCAGTGAGATGAGCAAAGAAGACATTTACTAAGACGGTGAAGGTATGGGGAACGAGTTTGAACTGGAAATTCAATTTTGGGTTCATGAAGCTGGTTGAGTCATTCAATGGACATTGGTTAAAGTTGGTTATGAGTACCTGGGCTTGAGAGGAGACATCCGTACTGGAGTTACCAATTTGGGAATCATCAAAATATAGGTGGTATTTAAAACTATTGGGTGGGATCATGGAAGGAAAGGTGTAGAGAGAAAACAGAAAAAGAGGGCCCTGGAATGACTCTGAGGGACACCAGCAAAGGGAGTTTGTGAAGGAGGTACTGTCTCTGAGAAGGAGGAGGCAGTGAGGTAAGAGGAAAAGCAAGAATGCATTGTGTCAGGAAGCCAAGAGAAGATTATAACAAGAGAAGGCTAACCTCCTCCTGGAATGCCGCTGAGAGGTAAGATAAGGACAGAGAAAAGCTCTTTGAATTTGACAACAGGGAGAGTGAAAATGACATTGACAAAAATAGTCTTAAATGTAAGTGAAAGCCAGATTGGAGCCGATGTTGCCAAACCCAGGTTCGAGTGCACAGTGAGGCCAAACAAACCTTAACGTTGGAGTTCAGAGCAGAGAAAGGTTTATTGCAAGTGCCACGCAAGGAGAATGAGTGGCTCAAAACCCCCAAACTCCCTGATGGTTTTTGGGGAGAAGTTTTATAGGCAAAATTGGGGAAGAGGGCTGCAGGGTGTGTGACTTTCTTTTGTTGGTGGGGAGGTGACAGGGTGGTGCTCCAGGAATCTCAGTGACCAGCCCTCTGGTTGCAACCAGTCTGGGGTCCACATACTTGTGCTCAGCCTGAAGTTACCATCCTCTAACTGGGTGGAGCTCGGGAGTTCTTCCCAGCTCCTGTGGCAGAACTCAGTATCCCATTGCTGCACATCCCCTGAGGAGGAACGAGGACCCTGCCCCGTTGCTATACCATAGTTTCTCGACTGCCTTTCCTTTGTTTCTACATTCCTTCACTCCCCTAATTAGTAACTGTTTGAATCTTCCCTTGTGAACTCAGAGAAGGTCTGGGAGGCTGAAGCCCTTTTCCTACAAACAAGAAACGGGGGACACAGAAAGCCTTTTGTTCCCGTGAGGGCCCCACAGGGTCCTGCTCAGTTTCCGAGAGATGAGGAAAAGTGAGAAAGCAGATAGGGTTGAGTATAGAAAAAGTTTGAAGCAGTTTTGCTGTGAAGTGGGGTGGAAAGGTAGTGCGTGGAATGTAGAGGGGTGTATACAGTGAAGTGAGGTCCTTTTCTCTGAAGTCAGAGCTACTAGTGAATATCAGGGTAGCAATGGAATGCTTTAGTTGAGAGGGGATGTCAACAGTGTAGGAACGGGAGAGAAGGAGACAGTATTGATGACAGCAGGAGGGATTGGATAAAGGGCCATGTGTGGAAGAGGGGCCTTCCTTCAGCAGGGGAGAGAACTTTCTCCCCTGGACTCACAGAAAAGAGCAGTGCAGAGGCACATCTCTGTGTAGGTATGTTGCCAGAAGGGGGATCCCCTCCAGGGCCCAAGAGGGGGCTCTTGTCTAACACTCGGAAATGAATTGTCCGAGGACACACATCCTGCTAAAGCAAAAGACTTTATTGGGAAGGGGCATCTTGGCAGAGAGCAACAGAACTGCCCTGCCACGTGACTCACCGTCTCAGGTTTTTACGGTAATGGGGTTAGTTTCTGGGTTGTCTCTGGCCAATCATCTTTCTTGGTTCATATTTGGTCTGACTCAGGGTCCTGCCTGACGGTGCATGCATGTCTCAGCCAAGATGGATTCCAGCGTGAGGGTTTCTGGGAGGTTGGCAGATGTCTACTCCCTCCTTGTGGCCCCTCCAGAATTCTCTCAGTTAGTTCTCAGCAGGAGCACCGTGTTCCTCATCGGGACCTCGTGTTAGGAGACATCTCGTGCAAGCGGTTGTCATCATGTCTGGCCAAGGATGGTGGTTTCGGTCAGTGGTTCCCTAGCAAAGTCTTCAGCTGAGAGTGAAGGTGAAGACTGAGGAAGGGTGTGGAAGGTTAGAGGAAAAAGGAGATAAAATAAAAGAGGGTGTGGGAAAGTGAATCTACCAGAAAAACAGAGTAGGGAGGGTTTCTGGGTCATTTTGCGTATTTGTTACCGAACCCAGGTTTATGTGCCTGCAGCACAGAGAGGCAAAACAAACTGAAAAGTTGGAGTCTGGAGCAGAGAAAGGTTTACTGCAGGCCCAAGCAAGTAGAATGAGTGACTCAATGCCCCCAAACCCCTTGACCGTTTTGGGGGAGACGTTTTATCATCAAAATTAGGTATGAGGGCTGTGGGGAGTGCGAATTTCTTCTGAGTGGTTAGTGGTGAGGTAACAGGGCTTCCCTCCAGGAATATTGTGCTCAGCCTGAAGTTACTGTCCTCCACCTGGGTGGGGACTTAGTTCCTGCAGAAGAACTCAAAGATTTTATTATGTATATCTCTTGAGGAGGAAGGAGATCTTGCTTTAATAGCTGCACTATTGTTTTTTTTTTTTGCGGTACGCGGGCCTCTCACTGTCGTGGCCTCTCCCGTTGCGGAGCACAGGCTCCAGATGCGCAGGCTCAGCGGCCATGGCTCACGGGCGCAGCCACTCCGTGGCATGTGGGATCCTCCCAGACCGGGGCACAAACCCGCGTCCCCCGCATCGGCAGGCGGACTCTCAACCACTGCGCCACCAGGGAAGCCCAATAGCTGCACTATTGTTTCTTGACTGCTCCTCCTTTGTTTCTGCATTCCCTCACTTCCCTGATTAGTACCAGTTTGATTCTGCCTTTTAGTATTCAGGAAGGTCTAGGAGGCTGAATAAAGCCCATTTCCTACAAAAAAAGAAACATGGAAAGGATTTGTACCTGGGAGGACCCCACAGGGTCCTGCTTGCTTTCAGTCTGCTATACGAATTTAAAGATAAACAAGTAAGTTTTACATTCATGATTTTTCTTTACCAATTTTCAGATGCCAATGCATATATGAAGAAGGCAGATTAACAATCAGGGTTTTGACAAGAGAGTAGTATGGAGGGATAAAAGGATAAGAGAGCTCAGGGTCTTTGGAAAGAGTGTGATTATGATAGTGTACCATGATCTAGGCTAGATGAAGGAAGGGCTGAAGGTTTGTAGCTGTGGGAATAGATGAACAAGAGATCTGGTGGCTGAAAAGTGTGGTATTATAATATTGTAATATTAAGAGTTTAGAAGTAATGCAGTTTCTAGTAGTGATGAGGTCTAGGATAGGACCATGGGGATGAGTGGCTGATAGGATGGAGAGAAAGGTCATTGCTGATAAAGAAGTGAAGGAACCAGAAGATTCCCATTGCTTTTAGGATGAAGCTTAAATTCTTTAATAGGACACACACAGATGTTTGTGAAGTGATTCCTGCTTAATTCTCAGTCCAATCATCTCCTAACTCCAGACATTTTTCAGTGCATCTCCCTCTTCATACTCTCACTATTGCCTTCAGGTCTTTGCTCATGTTCCTTCATTCTGTCTAGAGCACTCTAATCTCACTGTACTCTGCTTCTCATCCTCAGCTATGCACATCTTTAAAATTTCCTACATATTATTTTTTCCATTAAATTATGTACCTGAACATAGAATTCTGGGTGAGACATTCCTGTTTTTGCTTTCAGACGGACTCTGTACTTCCTCTTTTATAATTGCAAGTATGTTTCCACACTTGTCTGTATGATAAGGATTGTTAATATTTGTTTAGACTTGCTCGTAGCATAGTACGTGCTCAAAATTTGCAATTATTCCATTTGTATTTTGACGAAATGTTGGATGCAGAGTTAGTTCTATGCATTCATTCATTTATTCATTTGTTCAGTCTTTCATTTCTTTCATTTAACAAATTTCTGCTAAGCACGTGCAAAGAGAGGAATGTGCGCCAGGAACTCTTTGAAGTGCCTGAGATACATCAGTGAACAAAACAGACAGAAATCTTTGCCCTTAAGAGCTTACATTCTAGTGGAGGAAGACAGATAACAAATCATGAGTATGGTATGTAAGTAAATTAGAAGAGTGTAAGGATCTGATAAAGGCTGTGGCGGGAATGTAATACAGGAGGACTGGAGGTGGTTTTTGCTATTATAAATAAAGAGGTCATGGAAAGCTTCACTAAAAAGATGACATCTGAGCAAAGATCTGAAGAAGGTGAGGAAATTAGTCATGTGGGTATCTGTGGGGAGAGCATGTTCGGCCGCTGGAAAAGGGAATGCAAAGGATTTAAGCAGGAAGACAGAGCACATAGATGGAGATACTGGTAAGTGGGAACTTGAGTGGTATGTTCAAAGGACAGCAAGGAGGCAGTGTGACCAGAGGGGTGTAAACAGAGAGAATAGTGACAGAAGAGGTCAGATAATGAGGTGTATTTCATTGTAAGGTCTTTGGCGTTTACTCTCAGTGACAGGGGAACAGGGAAGTGATATGATTTACACTGTCAAGGGGTCATTGTGGCCACTGTGTTGAGAATAGACTAAAGGGGAAGCGTAGAAGCAGGAAAGTCAGGAGGATAGTGTAACAGTCTTTGGAGGAGATAATGGTGGCTTGGCCCATGGTAGTAGCATGGTGGTAAAGACAAGTGGTTGAATTCTGGATATCTTTTAAAGATAGAGCCAAATGGATTTCCTGACAGAATAAAGGTGGTATGAGGCAGAGGGAATAAGGATGACTCCAAGATTTTTGCCTGGGCTCGCGGAGGGATGGGATCATCATTAACTGAGGTAGGAAGTCTGTGGGTGAATTAGGCTCTTGGGGGAAGATCAGACGTTAAGTTTTAAACATCTTGAGTTCGTGATGTGAACGAGCTCTTCAAGTGGAGAGCTTGTAATTGGATAAACAAACTTAGATTTCAGGAGCTAAGCTTGGGTTGGAGATGTACATCTGGGATGTACATTAGTATATAGACAGTACTTAAACCCTGACTGGATGAGGTTGCCAAGGGAGTGAGTAAGGAAGAGGACAGGACCAAAGAGACTGGGCCCTGAGACTCTCCAATGTTAAGATATCTGAGAGAAGATGAGGAACCAATAAAAGAGACTGAGAAGGACCAAACTCTGAAGTGGGAGGAAAGCCAAGGGGATGGGTGTCCTAGAAGCTAATGAAGAAAGGGAATAAAGAAGGGGGAGAGTGGGGCTTCCCTGGTGGCGCAGTGGTTGAGAGTCCGCCTGCCGATGCAGGGGACATGGGTTCGTGCCCCGGTCCGGGAAGATCCCACGTGCCGCGGAGTGGCTGGGCCCGTGAGCCATGGCCGCTGAGCCTGCGCGTCCGGAGCCTGTGCTCTGCAGCGGGAGAGGCTACAACAGTGAGAGGCCCGCGTACCAAAAAAAAAAAAAAAAAAAGAAGGGGAGAGTGGATCAATGCTGCCAACAGCATAATAAGATGGGAACTCAGAAAAGACCACTATTTAGCATTGAAAAGCTTGACAGGAACAGTTTCAGTGGAGTGATGGGTGTGAAAGCTGGACTAGAGTAGATTTGAGAGTATCAGAGGAGAGGGTTAGGAGACAGTAGTTACTAGCAAATGGGAGCAGAGCAGTATTTCCAGGAGGTAGGATTATGCTGATGGGAATGCTAATAGGAATGATCCAGAAGAATGAAACAGGAGGGAGAGGAGGACAGTTGGAGGAAGGAGGCTAGAAGGGGTGGCGTCTAAAGCACAAGGGCAGGGGCTGGCTTTTACATAGGAGCGCAGATACTTCATCTGTAACAAATGTGAGAAGGTAGAATAAAGGTGAAGATACTGCTAAGTGGGCAGATGTGGTAGAGGCAGAAATTCTTGCTGCTTAAAATTTCTCAAAGTAGCAAAGAACTCAGCTGAGAGAGGATAGGAAGGAGATAATATAGGTTTATGTAGAGAAATTGGTATGACATATTTTATTAGAGAGTGCATTACATGGGCAGGGTTTGAAATACATATGTATAATTAGATCAATCTTGTAGCAGTATTACCAAATATTTATATAATTATTAACTTAGGGTTTGTTTGATCCAATCACTGAGAAAGTTAATATTAAAATCTCATTGTAATAGAGGATTTGTCAAGTTGCTCAGGTAGGTCTGTCAAATTCTGCTTCACATAGTTTGAAGTTATTTTATTAGTACATTTAAGTTTAGATTTATATTCTCAGTGAATCAAACCTTTTGTCATGCAGCAAACCTCTTTAACTTTGGTGATGTTCTTATACGTGGAGTTTCTTTGGCTACATTAGCTTTCTTTTTTTTTTTTTTTTTTTTTTTTTTTTTTTTTTTTTTTTTTTTTTTTTTTTTTTTTTTTTTTTTTGCGGTACGCGGGCCTCTCACCGCTGTGGCCTCTCCCGTTGCGGAGCACAGGCTCCGGACGCGCAGGCTCAGCGGCCATGGCTCACGGGCCCAGCCGCTCCACGGCATGCGGTATCCTCCCGGACCGGGGCACGAACCTGTGTCCCCTGCATCGGCAGGCGGACTCTCAACCACTGCGCCACCACGGAAGCCCACATTAGCTTTCTTTTGGGTGGTATTTCACACTTGCAGTTTTCGCCTTTTTATGTCCTTATGTTTCCAGTGAATGAAACAGTATGTAGCTGAATTTGGTTTTGTTTAATACAATCTGTGTGAGGTAGACTCGAAAGTTGTGGGGGAAGGGAGGAGTGCTAGAGACATCGTATTCCACTTCAGGATTGGATTTGGAAAAGAGCATCAAGGACAGTGAAGGGGTGGTAGCAACCTGAAAGAGAAAAGGAAAGCGGGTTAAAATCCATGCGCTTGTTGGCAAAAGGAAAGCAGAACATGAGAGCTACCCTATACCCTCCAAGGGTTCCAGTAGAGATGAGAAGTATACTTTGAATATTAGATGGCTGCAGGGATACCTGTGAGCTGCACATGGGGCCAAACCTATATGGAGCAGAGAGAGTCCACTGCCAGCGGGTCCAGTTTAATGGTGTGGAATGGGCTCACTGGGCTCTGTTCTCCCTGGAGGGGATCTCTGAGGCAACAGGTTTACAGTCAGCAGGCAGAGAAAATCAGAACCTCGGGAGGAAGTGACTCCAGAACTACCTCGTACTATGGGTCTTTTAATTAAGAATAGGCTTTAATAGATGCCATGGCTTTTATAATGCAATTATCCAGTCATTAACCAACTATGTATCTATTACTTGAGTCAGGCACTGGGTTGTGTGGTGGGGAATCAAAACAAGGTGAGCAACAAACCTCAACAAACCTAGGAGGTTTATGACTCTTGAAACATAATCCTTAGATTTTCTTCTTTTTTTTTTTGCATAAATTTATTTATTTATTTTTGGTTGTGTTGGGTCTTCATTGCTGCACGCGGGCTTTCTCAGTTGCGGTGAGTGGGGGCTATTCTTCGTTGATGTGTGCAGGCTTCTCATTGCCGTGGCTTCTCCTGTTGCAGAGCACGGGCTCTAGGCACACAGGCTTCAGTAGTTGTGGCACGTGGGCTCAGTAGTTGTGGCTGGTGGGCTCTAGAGTGCAGGCTCAATAGTTGTGGCGCATGGGCTTTGTTGCTCCGCGGCATGTGGGATCTTCCCGGACCAGGGCGCGAACCCGTGTCCCCTGCATTGGCAGGTGGATTCTTAAGCACTGAGCCACCAGGGAATCCCTATCCTTAGATTTTTCTGAAGCCATCCAGCAATTAGGAGAGCTTAGTCAAAGTTTTTTGAAAAAATAGAGCTTGAGGGGTTTGCACTTTGCAGGGGGAAGGATGGTCATGGGGGGGTCCATCACTCTGCCTGCCACAAAAGTAATGGCAATGGGTTTCATTTTGGGGGGAATCATGCTTATGACCAGCATGCTTATCTATGGGGCTCAGTGGGGAAGTGACTAGAACTCTCGTTCCACACGCTAAAGCAGTGACTCTTGATTTGTTTGGGAATACGATATGATGAGAGCAGTGGACTCTCTAGATCATTGGTTCTCCAGGGACATTGTAATGTCTGAAGTCTTTTTGATAGTCATGATTGGGGCTGTGTTGGTGGTATCTTGTGGGTAGAGGCCAGGGATAATGCTAAACATCCTATAGTGCATAGGACAGCTCCCACAGCACAGAGTTATCGGGCCCACAATCTCAATAATGCCAAGATTGAGAAACTGTACTCTAGATAAAGACATGTCTGCATAGACCCACAAAACTTTGAACACAATTTAAATAAAGACATGTCTACATATATACACAGAATTTTGAACACAGTTTCAGGGGTTTCAAGGACTTCCTGAAGCCTATCAATAGACCAACTCCAAGTCAGCTGATCTCAGGTCAAAACCCTCTGCTGGAAGGTTCTATCCAGTCCCATATCAGGAAGAAAGATAGACTTCTCTGAACATTATTTTAAACAAATGAATTAAATTTTAGAATAGTATCAGAAATATGTTTAATAGTTTACAGTCTTCAAAATAAAGCACACATTTTTACAAAAACTTTCCATTTTATTTTCAAATCAATGTATATTTTAAGCCAAACATGATACAGATGTTTTTGATTCATATATTAATGCATCAAGATGTTTTGAATGGTCATTTAATGTTAGCAAAGTCTCCAAAGGGTCATTTAATTTTAAAGATAGGAGGTCATATTTTTCCATTAGAAAATTCACTAACATGGGTTCAAATCATGTTCAAGCACACAGTCCCATTAGAATTTGGAAAAAACAAGTCATCTCTTCTTTATTTTATCATGCTTATGCAATATGCAAATACTTGGGGAATGGCTTAAGAAATGGCTGAATGGGTCTTTGTTCTATTATATCACCAATAAAGTTTAGGCTTTAAATCTTTTTGTAACTGTTGCCTCGTTAAAACAGTTAAAAAATCCCAGGAAATGACGTAAAGTTCTTTGGTGAACAGCGTGCCAATAACTTTCATAAAAATCTCACTATTTGGAATTTATAAAACTTTCTGCTGCCGGCTAGGGATTCATTAAAAAGCTGATTATATCAGTCCTGCGTATAGGTTGAAAGGCACATTTTACTGATGATTCAATAGTAGGCTCTGACTTCAGAAATGTTTTATTAAATACATGCTATTTACTATTCATTATCTGGGATTGAAAAGCAAACAGGTTTAAGAAAAAGCACTCTAAATCACTGAGCAATCTTTACATTTTTAATGTCATTCAACAACATAAATGTCAGTCCTTATGCTTTTAACTTTAGTTTGTATGTCTGTTTGATTGAACACAAAGGCATAGTATTTGTAGCATTATTTTCCCTCTGAATATGAAGCTTAAAATGCTAAGAATGATGATTATGATTGCAGTTAAAAATGTTCATTGACTATATTAATGTTTGAGAAGGGAAAAATGAAGAACTGAGGCAATTGTTTGGTTTTTATCCATTCAGTCATTCATTTGACAAATATTTATTTGTTCCAGGCTCTGAACTAGGAATTTGGGGTAATATAAAAATGAATTGAGCAGGGATCATCTCCTCAATGAATTCACTATTCGAGGTGGGAGACAAGGTAGGACATTCATTCATTCATTCATTCATTCAACAAATGTGTACTGAACACTTACTATGTTACAGGTATAGTTCTAAGCCAGGGTTTCTGTCTTTTTCAAGCTTACACCACGTGAGGAAAGTAGTGGGAAGATCTGATAAGAGAATAATAGGAAGAAGGCTGTTCCTGTGGAGGAATATGAGCAATAATATTAATGACAGTATCTCCTCTACTTGTTGAGTCTGTTGTGAGCCAGATACTGTGATAGGCTCATGCAATTCTCCAACATCCATTGAAGTAGGCATTACATAAAATGAGTAAACTGAGGCTTAAAGAGACTAGATATTTCATTCAAGGTCAGAAGCTATGTGTACCATTGATTGAATCTGCATAGATTATTTTCAGACTGAGATGCCGGTGCCTTATTATGTAAGTATTGAGGAGCTACCAAAGGCTCTTTAGCAGTGCTTTAGGAAGTATGATTTGGCAGTATATATAGTATGAATATCAAAGAAGGATGCAAGAATATTGTAAAGTCACTGCCTCTGAAAGTTTTTCTTGATGACTCTCGGCAAGAGAGATGTCTGACAATCTATGGCACAAATACAGTTTGCCTTCTACATGTGGCACTTGATTATATTTGATTTTGTATTTTACAGTGCCTTGTAGATATGTCTTTGAGGATATTATCATCTTCTTGAAAACTGTAGAAAAGATCTGTTCATCATATCTGTTTACAGATCCCCTCCATTGCTGAGGAGAACCCATGCCGTATGATTTGAGCGTGGGTGACTCCATCTTTCAGATGCAAAAGAGGACCCATGCCCCTGGCCTAATTTGAGCACCCCAGTCCCCTGGCCATAGTGCTTAGTTCAGGAAGAGATGTCCCTGGTAATTGTCTGCTAGAACTACTGGGAAAGTTGCTTTCCTTCTGTGGCAGTTGCTAAGATAGCAGGATGTGGGTCTTTGGGGCTGCAGGTATTCATCTTGCCTAGAAGATCTGTACAAGATAGGAAGAATGAGCATATATGAGCACCTGGATTCTACTATGCTTGAAGCTAGAAACCTGTGAGCTTTTTGTTTATGTAAGCTAACGAAAAGCCTGTTTTGTTCAACTTGGTCTGAGATTGAGTTTTATCTCTAGCAACTGAAAGAGCCCTGACTAGTAGAATGGCATGGCATTGATTTCTTTTGTATCATTCATTGCGCCTTGACTATAAAATACTAACTTGGTGAGCCCCAAACTTACTGAATTCAAACAATTAGGAATACATAGACAAAAATGCAAAATACTTACTGTCTTAGTTAACTATCAATACTTACTTCTATCTCAAGGGAAGATATTGCATCTCAAAATTCCCAAGGACACTGTAGTAGAATTTTGCTTTTAAATAGAATTCTGACCTTTGGCTTTCTGAGGCTGCTTGTAATACAGTTTTCCAAGGGAAATCCAGCAATTCAGATATACATATTAGAAGCTTGATAGAAACATTAGAAATTAGGTTTATGAGAAGCAGCTTAGGGTATTCAGGTTTTGGATCACAGACAACATTTTCATTTGAGGCAAAGAAATTAATAATATCTCATGAACCAGAAACCTTGTGGAAATTTCAAAAATCATGAAGACTGGTGAAGGATCAAGCTGGGATACTGAATTAATAAGCTGATGAGACTCTGGGATGAAGCAATGGATGGAGACAGCAATGGAAGTTGAGTCATATTTGCATAAAACCATTGCCTTGTAACATGCACAGCAGGGTGAGCATCGGGTAAAATCTATTAGAGGACTGTTGCTGTAAGTGTGAGAAATTGAACAAATATCCTAGGGTCTTAGTTGGACTGAATGATCTCCACAAATGAGTTCAAGAGAGTTTCCATGAAGTCAGAGACCATGGCTCATGGCTTTGTAACTGAGAGTCAGAGGTCACCAATAGAAGCTTTCTTCATTTTCCTGGAAAAAGAGCAGAAATTTCCTTCACTTATTACCAGTACATAAGCAGTCAGCAGTATTTGCTTAGTACTAAATATATGCTAATTATATCCAGTTTTTTCTCTCATTTATTCCAGCCCCAAACCATGCTGCATGCTGCATGCCAATGACATATTATTCCTAAAATAATCATGATAGCTATTGGTATCCCATGCTTTAGATACCTTAAATGTATTTCTCACTCCCAGTTTAAATCCAATAGAAATATTAGGAACTTTTCTCTGAGAACTGCCTCTTCACCATATTTATTTCTCACTTCAATTGATAGTATATCCATCTTTGTGACTCAGTCACCTAATGTAAGCAGGCCTTAAAATTGCTCTTCAGATGTCTCAGAGTTTGGGCTACATTTAGGGAGTTTTTGGCAGTGGGGTTATACGATAGACTTAACTTTTTTTTTTTTTTTTTTTTTTTTCTGTACGCGGGCCTCTCACTGTTGTGGCCTCTCCCGTTGCGGAGCACAGGCTCCGGACGCGCAGGCTCAGCGGCCATGGCTCACGGGCCCAGCCGCTCCGCGGCATGTGAGATCTTCCCAGACCAGGGCACGAACCCGTGTCCCCTGCATCTGCAGGCGGACTCTCAGCCACTGAGCCACCAGGGAAGCCCTAGACTTAACATTTTATGTGTATTTCCAGCCAGATAATCCTGAACCTGACTTCATTCATTGCCTGTAGTGTGCTTTTTTTAATGCTATTTATAATAGCTTTATTCAGGTATAATTTATGTATAATAAACTATACATATTTAAAGTGTATAAAATGATATAAATGATAAATTTTGACATATTTATGCACGTGTGAAACATAACCACAATCAAGATAATTAAAATATGCATCACCCCTCAAAGTTCCCTCATGCCCATTTGTAATCCCTTTTTCCAGTTTCTCTCCACTCTTTCTCAACCCCGTGCCTAAATAACCACTGTTCTGCTTTCCTTTAATTTACATTTTCATTTCCCAGAATTTTATATGACCTGAAACCATACAGTATGTACTGTTCTGTATGTCTTCTTTTACTCACCATAATTATTTTGAGATTCATCCACGTAGTAAATCAATAGTTCGTTCTTGGGCTTCCCTGGTGGCGCAGTGGTTGAGAGTCCGCCTGCCGATGCAGGGGACGCGGGTTCGTGCCCCGGTCCGGGAAGATCCCACATGCCACAGAGCGGCTGGGCCCGTGAGCCACGGCCGCTAAGCCTGCGTGTCCGGAGCCTGTGCTCCGCAACGGGAGAGGCCACAACAGTGAGAGGCCCGCGTACAGCAAAAAAAAAACAAAAAAACAAAAAACAAATAGTTCGTTCTTTTATATTGCTGCATAATATTCCATTGTATGGACTTACTACAGTTTATTATTTTTCATTCATCTGTTGATAGCATACTTGTATTATTCCACTTTTTAGCTATGACCAATAAATCTACTAAAACATTTGTGTACAAATGTTCATATGAATATATACTTTAATTTTTTTTGAGTAAATACTTAGAAGCAGGATGGTGAATCATAGCACTTCTCTTCAACATTATACTGGAGATTCTAGCTTCTTCAGTATGGCAAGGAGAAGAAATAAGAGGCACCCAGATTGGAAAGAAAGAAGTAAAACTGTCTTTATTTACAAAAGACATGATCTTTTAAGTAGAAAATTCAATTGAATGTACAAAAATCTATTAGATCTAATATATTAGTTTAACAAGGTTTCAGGATACAAGATCAATATGCAAAAAAAATTGTATTTCTATATACTGGTATGAAATAATCAGAAATTGACGTTTAAAAAATACCATTTACAATAGTATTTAAAATTATTAAAAACTCAGACTAAAATGAGTCTATTACCCCACACCACAAAGCAATTCTCATATACCATTCATTTATGTCCTACAATTCAACTTAATTCTGCCCCTATCTACCTAGAGAACGCATCATATCTCAGGAGTTAAGGGCGCTGTCCTACAAGACTGCCCACCCCACCCAACTGTAGATGCCAGTTGCAAGCCCAGGTTGTCACCTGTGCTTCTTACTGACTGGCTATAAACAGGAAGGTCCTTCTACCCCTTCCCTGAGTTTGATTAATTTGCTAGAGCAGCTCACAAAACTCAGAGAAACATTTTACTTACTAGATCACCAGTTTCTTATAAAAGGACATAACTAACTCAGGAACAGCCAGACAGAAAAGACGCTTAGGGCAAAGTGTGGGGAAAGGGTGGGGGAGCTTCCACGCCCTCTCTGAGTGCACCACTCTCCCAAGATCTCCACGTGTTCACCAACCCAGAAGCTGTCCAAACCCCATCTTTTGGGGTCATTATGGAGGCTTCATTACATAGCCATAATTGATTAAATTATTGGCCATTGGTCACCAATTCAACCTCCAGCCCCTCTCCCATTCCTAGAGGTCAGGGGGATGGGACTGAAAGTCTAATTCTCCAATCACATGGTTGATTCCCTTGGTAGCCAGCCCCCATCTTTAAGTGCTTTCGAGAAGTCACCTCATTAACATAAACTCAGGTGTGGTTGAAAGGGGTTTGTTATGAATATCAAGATAACTTTATCACTCTTACCACTTGGAAAACTCCAAGGGTTTAGCACCAAGGGTGCTAGGAACCAGGACAAAGACCAAATATACGGGCTTCCCTGGTGGCGCAGTGGTTGAGAATCTGCCTGCCAATGCAGGGGACACGGGTTCGAGCCCTGGTCTGGGAAGATCCCACATGCCACGGAGCAACTGGGCCTGTGAGCCACAATTACTGAGCCTGCAAGTCTGGAGCTTGTGCTCCGCAACAACAGAGGCCACGATAGTGGGAGGCCCGCGCACCGCGATGAAGAGTGGCCCCCGCTTGCCACAACTAGAGAAAGCCCTCGCACAGAAACAAAGACCCAACACAGCCATAAATAAATAAATTAATTAATTAAAAAAAAAAAGACCAAATATACAGTTCTTACTATAAATCACATGACAGGGACAATTCTGATAAAATATGTGAAAGATCTGTAAGCTGAAACCTGCAAAACATTGCTGAGAGAAATTTAAAAAGACCTCAATACATGGAAAAATATACATGTTCAGAGACAGTAGATGTAAACTTGACTCAGATTGATTTTTAGATTCAATGCAAGCTCAATCAAAATCCCAGAAGGCTTTTAGTCAGAAATTGACAAGACTTTTAGCTCGAAAATTCATATGGAAATGCAAAGGACCTAGTATAGCAAAAATAGTTCTGAAATAGAAGACCAAAGTTAGAAGATAAACAGTAGCTAATTTCAAGACTTAACAAAACTGGAATAATGAAGAAAATGTGGAATTCTACAAAGATGCAAAGGCATTTAAGTGGAGAAAAGATAGTCTTTTCAGTAAATTATGCTTGAACAATTGGATATCCACATGCAAAAAATACTAGCTTTGATTCATCCCATGCATAATATCTAAAAATAACTCAAATAGATCACAGACCTAAATATTAAATGTAAAAATATTAGGGGGTGATGTCATCAAGATGGTGACATATGTTGTTCCTGACCTCAGTCTCACTCACAAGAAGACCAACTAGGAACTATCCATAGATAAGACACAGTTATGAAAATCCCAGAACCTGAGGATGAGGCTGAAGCACCCTTCTGGACAACAGAGACCTGAAGGGACCACATTAGAAGGGTAAGAGCACTACACTTTGACCACATTGCTTCTACCCTGGCTGGGAAAGTGCAACATGTAGAGAGACCCCCTGGGTTATTGTAACAATAAGTAATACAAATGCAACCACTGTAGGTGTTTTAATGGTTTAGCAGTACACTTGGCAAAGTAGGAGGGCAGGGAAGTTGGGATGAGTAATGTATATGAAAAAGTACATGAAGAGCCATCAAGAAGAAAAGGCTAAAAAAAGAAGTTTAAAGAACATTTTGGTAATTTTGCCATTATTATCATAACTAAAGTTGCTATTTTATAAGTAAATTTTCTATATGAATGTGTGTATTCTGGTGTGATTTTTAGAAAGATATAAGGAATCATTAAAAAGTGCAAAACAGACAACCTACAGAATGGGAGAAAATATTTGCAAATGATGCAACAGACAAGAGCTTAATCTCCAAAATATAGAAACAGCTCATACAACTCAACAACAAAAAAGCAAACAACCCAACTGAAAAATGGACAGAAGAGCTTAATAGACATTTCTCCAAAGAACACATACAGATGGCCAGTAAGCAAATGAAAAAATGTTCAGCATTACTAATTATTAGAGAAATGCAAATCAAAATTACAATGAGGTACCACCTCACACAGGTCAGAATGGCCATCATTAAATAGTCTACAGACAACAAGTGCTCCTACACTACTGGGGGGAAGGTAAGTTGGTGCAGCCACTATACAAAACAGTGTGGAGGTTCCTCAGAAAACTAAAAATAGAATTACCATATGATCCAGCAATCCCACTCCTGGGCATATACCCAGACAAAACTATAATTCAAAAAGATACATGCACCCCTATGTTCATAGCAACACTATTCATAGTAGCCAAGTTATGGACCTAAATGTCCATTGACAGATGAATGGATAAAGAAGATGTGGTGTATATATATATACACACTCAATGAAATACTACTCAACCATCAAAAGGAATGAAATAATGCCATTTACAGCAACATGGGTGCAACTAGAGATTATCATACAAAGTGAAGTAAGTCAGAAAGAGAAAGACAAATACCATAAGATACTTGTATGTGGAATCTAAAATATGGCACAAATGAACCTATCTGTGAACAAAACAGAAACAGGCTCACAGACATAGAGAACCGACTTGTGGTTGCCAAGGGCAAGGGGGGTGGGGGAGGGAAGGAAAGGGAACGTGGGATTAGCAGATGTAAACGATATATACAGGGTCGGGCTTCCCTGGTGGCGCAGTGGTTGAGAGTCCGCCTGCCGATGCAGGGGACACGGGTTCGTGCCCCGGTCCGGGAGGATCCCACATGCCGCGGAGCGGCTGGGCCCGTGAGCCATGGCCGCTGAGCCTGCACGTCCGGAGCCTGTGCTCCACAACGGGAGAGGCCACAACAGTAAGAGCCCTGCGTACCGCGAAAACAACAACAACAACAACGATATAGACAGGGTGGTTAAACAACAAGGTCCTACTGTATAGCACAGGGAACTATATTCAACATCCTGTGATAAACCAGAATGGAAAAGACTATAGGTATAAAAGAATGCCTATACGTGTATAACTGAGTCACTTTGCTGTATAGCAGAGATCGGCACAACACTGTAAATCAACTAGACTTCAACAACAAAAGAAGCACAAAACAATGACACAAAGTCTGTTCACCTTGTATATTAAAAAGTATATTAAAAAACCAAACAAACAAAAAAGGAAGTATATGAAGAGCCACCAAGAAGAAAATGATAATATATCAAGGGTAGAAGAATTGAGTTTAACATACTCAGAGGAAGGGTATAAGCATGAATAGATGTTCTGGTTATGATTTAATATTGAAAAGATCATTTGCTTGATTTATCCATTTGACATTTCGGTGTTTTAGTATTTTGAGTATATGTACATGGTTCTTTTGTCCGTGTGCTTATGTCCACAAAAGTTCAACATTTCAAAGTTGGTTGTTTAGAATTTTTCTGTTGAACCCCTTAAGAAATGTTGGTTGTAAGCCAAGAAAAGCTCATAGGTACCCTACCCGATAATCATTCAATTCCTTTTGGGGAAGAATGCCAGGCATTTTTGAGATAATTTTATTATTCCTTGTGCTAATGGGCAGAGACTTCATTGTGCTGAGTTGAAGGAATAAATGAATGTGATCCTTCTGCCTGTCTTGCTTCTTTGAGGCTAGAGTAAGAGGATGTGGACCACGTTCCTGGGTTGTTCCTCTTTCTTCCATGGTGCTGGAAAGTTGGTGTAAGGTTGGGGAGCTGCCCCTCTATTGGGCTGGCCTTCTTTCCTTGGCTCACCTCTGACACCTCTGACTCCTTGTCTCACATGCCTGGGTAAGTAAATCCGAGCAGCTCACATGGGCTGGGTAGAGTGGGTGGGCTAAGCCAGCTCTTTTCTAGGAGTTAGTAGGCCCTCCCTTTCTGGCTTGCTACTGCTTCCGTTCTGTTCTCTCTTCTTCTGGCAGTCAGAGTCCTCTGGATCAACCTTTTCTTGCTTTGAAGTGGAAAGAGCTGAGATAAATGCTTGAGGGGGGATGAATGCAAAGTCGGGTTTTGGTTTTATTGAGTTTGAGGCCTCTCAGGCCTCGTTTACTCAGGCAGGAGTCCTCCAGGCAGTCACACTGGAGTTCTAGGTTGAAGTTTGGGTCTAAATCCCTTGTTAGAAATAGTGTTCCATTGACTAGTGAGCCCTCACGGTTACATTTTCTCTGGGAATCTGACAGGGAGGGGTGGTTGATTGAGGGCAGTATTTAGGTGTCTGGAACTTATGCCATTAACCTCTCCCAACGCAAATATCTATTGGTATCCCATTTAATGCAACTTACAGTGGTGACGAAGAAGTTTACAGAAAACCCACATAGCTAAGTCCTATTTAGAGTATTCTGTCAGAGTGCTTTCCTTGATGTTCGCCTAGGCACTTGTAATTTATTAGCTTTCTTTGTAGCATAAGATAAGGTATTCTAGGCTAGAAAACTTCTCTGAATTGAGAACAAAAGGCAGTTTTATCAGTGGGAATTGAGAGGCTTAAGGTCTGGATTTCTCTCCTCACTCCACAATTGACATGTTTAGATATTTATAATTTAAGGGCTCCTAAAACAGGGATGCCTTCATCCCCTAAATCCAAATGTGTATATGTGTGTGTATCTTACATATGCTTATAAATACATATTTTTATATGTTTCTATATAAACTATCTATGGAAGTATACAAAACTGTGGCCAAACTATAAAAAAATTTAAAAATTAAGAATTTAAGCTTGAGATAATCACATGTGTGGACCTTTCTGGAACTCAGTTACTTCTACATCATGTTTGCATGGTGGATATTTTGGGGTTTTTTATATACAGCAGGTTCTTATTAGTTATCTATTTTATACATATTAGTGTATACATGTCAATCCCAACCTCCCAATTCATCCCACCACCACCAGCCCTTCTCCCTCCCTCCCCCACCAGCCCGCTTTCCCCACTTGGTGTCTATAACGTTTGTTCTCGACATCTGTGTCTATTTCTGCCTTGCAAACCGGTTCATCTGTACCATTTTTCTAGATTCCACATATATGCATTAATAGACAACATTTGTTTTTCTCTTTCTGACTTAAGTCTCTCTGTATGACAGTCTCTAGGTCCATTCACGTCTCTACAAATTACCCAATTTCGTTCCTTTTTATGGCAGAGTAATATTCCATTGGATATATGTACCATATCTTCTTTATCCATTCATCTGTTGATGGGCATTTAGGTTGCTTCCATGACATGGCTATTGTAAATAGTGCTGCAATGAACAATGGGGTGCATGTGTCTTTTTTTTTTAACCATCTTTATTGGAGTATAATTGCTTTACACTGTTGTGTTAGTTTCTGCTGTATAACAAAGTGAATCAGCTATACGTATACATATATCCCCATATCCCCTCCCTCTTGTGTCTACCTACCACCCTCCCTATCCCACCCCTCTAGGTGGTCACAAAGCACCGAGCTGATCTCCCTATGCTATGCGGCTGCTTCCCACTAGCTATCTGTTTTACATTTGGTAGTGTATATATGTCCATGCCACTCTCTCACTTCGTCCCAGCTTACTCTTCCCCCTCCCTGTGTCCTCAAGTCCATTCTCTACATCTGCGTCTTTATTCCTGTCCTGTCCTCATCTTTGATTTCTTTCATCAGTGTCTTATAGTTTTCTGAGTACAGGTCTTTTACCTCCTTAGGTAGGTTTATTCCTAGGTACTTTATTCTTTTTGTTGCAGTGGTGAATGGGATTGTTTCCTTAATTTCTCTTTCTGATCTTTTGTTGTTAGTGTATAGGAATGCAAGAGATTTCTGTGCATTAATTTTGTATCCTTCAACTTTACCAAATTCATTGATTAGCTCTAATAGTTTTCTGGTACCATCTTTAGGATTCTCTATATATAGTATCATGTCATCTGCAAATAGTGACTGTTTTACTTCTTCTTTTTCAATTCGTATACGTTTTATTTCTTTTTCTTCTCCGATTGCCAAGACTACGACTTCCAAAACTATGGTGAATAAGAGTGGGGAGAGTGGGCAACCTTGTCTTGTTCCTGATCTTAGTGGAAATGCTTTCAGTGTTTCACCATTGAGGACGATGTTGGCTGTGGGTTTGTCATATATGGCCTTTGTTATGCTGAGGAAAGTTCCCTCTATGCCTACTTTCTCCAGGGTTTTTATCATAAATGGGTGTTGAATTTTGTAGAAAGCTTTCTCTGCATCTATTGAGATGATCATATGATTTTTTTTTTTTTACTTCTTTATTGGAGTATAATTGCTTTACAATGGTGTTAGTTTCTGCTTTATAACAAAGTGAATCAATTATACATATACATATGTTCCCATATCTCTTCCCTCTTCATATGGTAGTTCTATTTGTAGTTTTTTAAGGAACCTCCATACTGTTCTCCATAGTGGATGTACCAATTCACATTCCCACCAGCAGTGCAAGAGTGTTCGCTTTTCTCCACAGCCTCTCCAGCACGTATTGTTTCTAGATTTTTTGATGATGGCCATTCTGACCGGTGTGAGATATCTCATTGTAGTTTTGATTTGCATTTCTCTAATGATTAATGATGTTGAGCATTCTTTCATGTGTTTGTTGGCAGTCTGTATATCTTCTTTGGAGAAATGTCTATTTAGGTCTTCTGCCCATTTTTGGATTGGGCTGTTTGTTTTTTTGTTATGGAGCTGCATGAGCTGATCGTAAATTCGGGAGATTAATCCTTTGTCAGTTGCTTCATTTGCAAATATTTTCTCCCATTCTGAGGGTTGTCTTTTGGTCTTGTTTATGGTTTCCTTTGCTGTGCAAAAGCGTTGAAGTTTCATTAGGTCCCATTTGTTTATTTTTGTTTTTATTTCCATTTCTCTAGGAGATGGGTCAAAAAGAATCTTGCTGCGATTTATGTCATAG
>RJWK010034427.1:0-22670 GCA_004363435.1 Platanista minor | reverse complement strand
TAAAAAAAAAAAAAAAAAGTCCCACCTTGTTTCAACTGGTAAAACTCCCAAGCCCTCAGTAAGATAGAAGGCATTACGTTAGTCATGGTAGTAAAAAAAAGTTGAGACTGTCAGGTGCATAATGACTTAACTGGTAAGACATTTCTCTTGCTAAGAGACTCTTTCTCTTGGTTTGATGTTCTAAAATGTAGAACTTATACTGAAAGAGAAATGCAGCTTGAAAAATTGTACAGATTTAAAAATAAGGTAAGTAGGGCTTCCCTGGTGGCGCAGTGGTTAAGAATCCGCCTGCCAATGCAGGGGACACGGGTTCTATCCCTGGCCTGGGAAGACCCCACATGCCGCGGAGCAACTAAACCCGCGTGCCACAGCTGCTGAGCCTGCGCTCTAGAGCCTGCGTGCCACAATTACTGAAGCCCACGTGCCTAGAGCCCGTGCTCTGCAACAAGAGAAGCCACTGCAATGAGAAGCCTGCGCACCGCAACAAAGAGTAGCCCCTGCTCGCCGCAACTAGAGAAAGCCCATGCACAGCGACGAAGACCCAGCCCAGCCAAAAATAAATAAATTAATAAATTAATTAAAACAAAAATAAGGTAACTAGGAAAGCACTGTATTGGTGCTAGCCTGATTAAAGTAATAATGTTTATTATTGAAAATCCTCCCTTGGATTAAATAATTATATTCATGGACTTTCTCAGGAGTGTTAAAGTTTAAACTACAAGCATCCATGGGCTAACTGCAACTTACAGCACTCGTAAGAAAAAATCTTTTTTTTTTTCATGTAAGTTTATAACATGTTTTTCTTCCTTGGTGCAACTTTACATAATTAGTAAAATGTAATCACTTTTTCATATCTGTGTATTTACAGGGAAGTGGGAAAATGGCAAAAAGAAGTTGTAATCCTTCAAACTTCTCTGGAACTGAAGCGGTTAGAGAAACATAACATGTTGCTTGATTGCAAAGTTCAAGACATTGAAATAACTCTTTTGTTGGGGTCACTGGATGACATCATTGAAGTGGAGGTATTCTAGCAAATGATTTTAAAGTATGTGCAGTTGTGTGGAACTTAATGTTAAGGCCTTTGGCTGCTTAGTGAAGTTGCATCTATGCAGATTCTTCCTCTTGTTCTGAAGCTCCTTTAGGGGCAGAAAAGACATCTCTAGGAGGGAAAAAGGGCAGGATGGTCCTCATGCCAGAGGGCTGGGCATTTTGTGCAGTTCTCTTATTTCTCTTGCTAATCCATGTCCTTTGAGCCCCACAGGATGGACCAGAGTCTCTTACCTGTGCACAGATGCCCAAGAGGGGTCAGAGACTTGAACCTGTTGGAGTTGGGGGCACTGGGGAGGTGGTGTGAGCCACAGGCCAGGTGCCAGTGGCCTGCTGGCTTGAGCACTTCTCTGTACTCTGGTAACGTTGTCTGCGGTGTGTGGAGGGGTCTTGCTCTGTACCTTCACCGACAACCTGAGGTGGTTCTCAGCAGAAACGTGCCTCACTGAGTCTGTCCAGGTGGTGAGAGTGTGGGGGAGGCAACAGCAGGCCCCATGGAGCCAGAGGGTGAGACTAGCGTCGGCCAGTGGTGGACGTTTCTCTGTTTGCCTCTTTCCTTTCTTCCTCATCACATTTGTATTGCACAGTACTCTTTAGGCTGGCTGGAAGTTTATACACCCTTAGTTCTGTCCCTCATGTTAAGAAAGATATGACTATACAGTTCAGGAAGAATATCTTTACTGTTAGCCAATCCAGAGGATGGTGAAAATAGTTATTTCTTTTATCTCTCAGATTATCTCTGAGTTCTGTAGTGAATCTCTGTGGTCTCCCTTCCACATCCCTCCTCCCCTTTCTGCTCTGCCCCCAGTCAGAAATCCATGCATTTCCATCCAATTTCTACTCCAGAAGAGGGCTTCAGTCCTTTGGGTTCTTCAATTTGAAGTAACTATAAAACAATTTTTCTCTTGCTAATATTGACCACTTCTCATAGCATAATTCTGGTGTGATATTATACTCAGACATCCTTTTTCTTGGGAATTCCCTGGCGGTCCAGTGGTTAGGACTCGGTGCTTTCACTGCCGGCCCCCTGGGTTCGATCCCTGGATGGAGAACTAAGATCCCGCAAGCTGCGCAGCTCGGCCAAATGTCTTTTTTCTCTATTTTAGCAGAGATCACATCCCAGATAGAAGGTAAGGAAAGGATAAGGAAAGGAGAAAGCCCTTTGCTGGCCACAAGTGTCCTGAACCCCACTCAGATGGCTTTAAAGGGGGAAAAGGCAGGTAAAGGGCTAGGGCTGGAATGGAGGCAGTCTCACATGTGACTTGGTCCAGGAATTTGAACACTGTCAAGAACTCTTTCTGGCTCAGTATGTATTGGCTTTATTTTCTCAGATCAGCTTTCCTCGTGGGGCTGCAGCTGTAGCCACCAGCTTTGACCAGAGGGGAAAGACACCTCTCCCCTGCCCCCTTTCAGTTAGAAGAATCCTGGGGAAGAACTCTGGCTCATTCACGGCCACGTGTCCGCTCTTAAGGGTGCAGAGAGAGGGAAGGGAGGCATCAGTAACAGCAGAAGTGGATGGGAGCAGAAAAACAGTACTCACAATAATATATAGAGAAATGGAAAGCCTGTTTAAAAGGCAGTGTAGGGCTTCCCTGGTGGCGCAGTGGTTGAGAGTCCGCCTGCCAATGCAGGGGACGCGGGTTCGTGCCCCGGTCCGGGAAGATCCCACATGCCGCGGAGCTGCTGGGCCCGTGAGCCATGGCCGCTGAGCCTGCGCGTCCGGAGCCTGTGCTCCGCAACGGGAGAGGCCACAACAGTGAGAGGCCCGCGTACCGCAAAAAAAAAAAAAGGGCAGTGTAATTTTAGAAGAGGTTCATCATAGAATAGTGCAGAAGAAGCAGCAGTTTTAATGACTGACATCTAGGTAAATGCTGTTGGTTAAGTACTCCTGCTGCTGCTTTGGCCCTATTGTTCTTTCAGTTAGTGTGAACTTTCAGAAGTATTCTCCAACATGCCCACCATAAGTGTGAAATTATTTGTTTATTAGCATGAACGACTTTCATATTCATAGTGGACTCTTTCAAAGCAGGTATTAATACCTTAAGCTGGATTAATAGTGAATCATTATCTAAAAAGAAAAAGTGTTAGTTCTGCTCCACTTTGTGCTGATCAAGCCACACTGGGATACTGCATTCGCTTGCTAAGTAAGCATGGTGCTCTTTGAGAGTAAAGTGTCCACGACAGTGAAAATGCCCCAACCGTGTCGTGCTGGGAAGAGAAGCCTTGGTGAATATGGTTATCCCTCGAAGAGAAGGTCTGTCATAGAGGATGGATCTTACTTGTTCTTTCTGGTCCTAAGGGGGATACTAGGGCTGGGGGGTTTAGGACACAGAGTCAGGTTTCTCCAACTAGGGAACACTTCCTACGAGAAAGAGGGAGGGCCTCTAGTGGGGAGTTCCCTGATTGAAATTTTACAAGACATCTAGTAGCAGCCATGTAATGGGGGTGCTATACAAGGTAGTATATAAAGCCCAAAACAGAAAAGACATTAGGTATAAATTGTGTCTCTCCAGAGGGCTGGACAAGGATCACCGAATAGAATTAATTGTCTTACAACAGTTGTAAGGAATCATTGTCTTACAACCATTGTAAGGTAGAACCTGAGATTTCCCTTCCACTGGAGGTGTGCAGACAGAGGGTAAGTTACCTGCATCTGCCAGGATTCTCATAGAAGATTCTTCTGTTGTGGGGAAGACCATACCAGATCACTGGTTCCAAAACCTTACTGTGCACATGAAACATCTGGGGATCTTGTTTCCTAAGAGTGAATTTCTAATGGCTCCCAGGTGAGGCCCGCTCTTGCTGGCCCACTGACCACACTTTGAATAGCAAGGCATCAGATAGCTCATATAGAAGCTTAATACAAAGTACGATGTTGAATCACATAAACAGGAATCGTGAGATTCAGGGATTCAGTGTTAAATTTTGTATTCAAGTTCCACTTCCTTGTGAACCATTTTAACATAAATATATTACATAAAATATAGACTTAATTCCAAAAGTAGTTTTATTGGGTTTGTTTCAGCTGAGAACATCTAGAAAAGAGTGAGTGACAAAGGGGTTTTTTTCTCTTAATTTGTAAGTCTTTGTTTTTGTTATTAGCATTACACCAAAGACCAGCCTACAGCTGAGTAAGTGCTCATGTATTTGTCCCTTCTTTCCTATTCCTCTCTCCATTCAGAGTGATATATGTTGAAATTGAAATATATCGCTATGTGGTCAGCATTGCATTAGGCACTGAGACCACAGCAGTGAGTATAACTGCCAAAAATCCCTTCCTTCACATTCTATAAGGGGAGAGATAGGCACAGAAACAAAATGGCAAACAGATAAAATATTTATGTATTTGGTGATGCTGTAGGCTAAAGAAAATAAACATAAAGCAGGGAAGGGCATAGAGAGTGTTGGTGGAGGGGAGTTTGCAGTGTTAGATGCAGAGGCCGTGGGCATCCTGAGAGAAGGCAGCTGGTTAGCAGACAAGGTAGAAGGTGAAGAGATGCAGACATCGAGGGGAAGGGTGTCCAGGCAGAGGGCAGTGTGCCGGCCCTAAGGTGGACGTGTGCCTGGTCTGTTCAAGGAGGCCAGTGTAGTGGGAGCAGAGCAAGTACCAGGAAGACTGGCACAAAGTGAAGTTAAAGGGGAAGCAGAGGCCAGACCATCATGGCCTTGCAGGCCAACATAAGGGTTTTAACTTTCAATCTGCATGAGGTGGCAATCAACTGGAGGCTTTGGGACAGACAGAAGGGTAGAGGTCACCATTTCAGATAACAAGGAAAGGGCTTCATATGTTTTTCAGTTGGGACCTGAAGCAGAAAGTACCCAGGCAACAATGGATATATATGAAAAAGAAGAAGCCATTGAGGTAGACTACAGCTCTCTAAGAGAGGATTTGAAGGTAATTGAAAGTCATTTCTGTTGTTCATGACTAACTCATGGTAATAGTGAATATTTAAATACTGCAGAATAATTTTAGATGATAGAGTATAAATTTGGGGAGAAAGTAGATTTCCTAATGTTTTTTTAAGAAATAGTCTAAATAGGTTACACATAAAATGTTTAAAACATTTAAAGTTTTTATATCATCGTTTCTCACTGTGTGTTCTGTAGAACACCAATACCATGAAATGTCTTGCCAAAGAAGAGGAGTTTCTGTCAGTGTTTTGAAAGTCTATATTCCCTTCCTGGAGATTCAGAATGAATAATAAAGTCTTTGAGAAGTCCTGAAATAGACAAAAGTAGCCAACATACTCCAGCATCCTGAATTGCCCTGTCCGTGTCCCAGTGCAGTACCCTCAGTAGGTGACAAATCCTTCATAGCTATAGAGCACAAACCTGGAATCCAGTTTCATGGTCTCTTTAATTTAGCAGCTCTCACTCTTTCTCTTAACCCTATAGCCATATTTTGCTTTGTGTTTTGACTTTCTCCTGAAGCTGCTTCTCTCATGAGGGCAAAATGACATGTAGCCTTTCTTGGCCTTCCAGCCACCCAACCACAACCCTCAGAGAAGAGAGAGACTGCCTTTTGTAGTGGTGCTGTTCTAAAGATTGAAGAAAGGCTTTTCCACAAAGCTCTACCAATGGTCCTCTCATCGCAGTGGACTGAATTGGGTCACCTGTTTATTCCCAACCAATCACTGTTGGGGGTGGGATGGACTTAGCTTTAGACCAAGCAGGGTTCATGGGACGTATGAGGGAGAAATGGTCAAACGTGGGCTCTGTTAGAAAGGCATAAATGGAGAATGGACACCAAGTAGCAGTAGCTACCACATCTTTTAATTTCAGATGTTTCTAATATATTTTGTTAGATTTGTTGGGCTCTTTTCATTGTACTTGTGGTACTTTTGGCAATCAGAATAAAGCTCTTATCTGTTTTATAGTCTATTCAGTGCTTTCGTATTTAGAAAGTCCTTCCCCACGACATTACTGAGTAAATATTTATAAATATTTTCTTCCTGTTAGTGATTTTTTTGTTCTCACTTACCTATTTAATTAATCTGAAATTTATCTTTATATATGGTATGAGGTAAGAATCTGTTTTTTAAAAGGTGCATAAGTTAACCAGTTTACTCAACATCTTCTAAATAATTATTTTCCCAATGAATTGAAATGTCACCTTTATCAGATATTAATTAACCCCCTCTGCGGGGGGGTCAAGAAAATTTTCCTGGAAAGTGATGCCTACATCACTTTTTCCCTTCTCTCTTCACTCAAGTTAGTTCTGCTCATTGTTTAGGTTTCAGCTTAAGTGTTACCCCTCCAGATGGGTTGGATCCCTTCTGCCTGCCCCATAATACCTGTGCTTGCCTGGTGGAGGGTTTCGTGCTGTTGCAGACGCCAGTTTGCATGTCTGACTTCCCTGTGAGCTCTTTAAGGGCAGGGACAGAATAGCTTCCATCACTGAAATCCTCAGTGTCTAATACATAGCAGATGATCAATATTTTTTAATGAACGAGTAAATGAAGTGATACATGAATTGTTACTTTTTTAGCCAGATTAAGAAAGATGAAGGTGCAGCGCGTTCCAAGAGAGCAGCATCTATGACTCTAGAGCTATGAAAGAGCACAGCCAACTTCAGCAGTGTGACCTGACCGCACTGCAGACTCAGAGGGCTGCAAAGGAGGACAGGAGTGGATGCGGAGGGAGACGGGCCAGATCCCGAAGGGCCCTGTGCCTAATTATTGTACCTTAGCAGTTTGGATCTAAATGGCATGCTAACCATTGCTGTTCTTTGCCAATAATAGGCTCTACAATCTGATAAAGAAATTGAGGACCACCTTAGACTCCTACGGCAACAAGTAGCATCCCAGGAAGATGTCCTGCTGAGGACAGCGGCCCCAAACCTCAGAGCCCCGGAGAACCTAAAGACTGTCAGAGACAAGTTTCAGGAGTACACAGATGGTGAAATTAAGCTTTAGTTGTTAGCAAGATCATATTCATGGGTGTTAGGGGTTTTGATTTTTATAACATTTACTAATAATCCCCCCTGAATTGTACCTTTGTTTTTATTATATATTTTTTTCCCCTGTTATCTTATAGTAATGTACTTTTAATACTGAATCACTAATTCCTTCCTTTTTGAAAAGTGTTCTGCTTTAATTTAAAAACAGGTGTATTGATTATTTTAGAATACTGTCTTATTTCATACCAGCATAAGAGGCATATTAGATACTCTGCTGGAGTTTGTTCTTATTATTTAAAAGTCAGCCCTACCAGAAAAAGGGCTCATCAGTTTTAAGTCATTTTCTTGGAATTAATAACAGTTGAGGTGTTTTGAAGGTAGATTTTACTCAAGACAACCAAACTCAAAATCTAGTTTAAAAAATATTTTATGCTTTGGGCTTCCCTGGTGGCGCAGTGGTTGAGAGTCCGCCTGCCAATGCAGGGGACGCGGGTTCGTGCCCCGGTCCGGGAAGATCCCACGTGCCCCGGTCCGGGAAGATCCCACGTGCCGCGGAACGGCTGGGCCCGTGAGCCATGGCCGCTGAGCCTGCGCGTCTGGAGCCTGGGCTCCGCAACGGGAGAGGCCACAACAGTGAGAGGCCCGCGTACCGCAAAAAGAAAAAAAAAATTTTATGCTTTAAAGTTGAAATAAGAGAAACTCTTGGTGGTCTCCAAAATAAAGAACAATTGATTCTCCCTTAGCTTTTGAAGCCAGCAGAAAGGAAGCCAGAATATGTAGGCAAGAGTTTGAACAGGTGAAAAAAAGGAGATACGATCTTTTCAGCCAGTGTTTTGAGCACATCTCAGTCGCAATTGATCAGATCTACAAGAAGCTCTGCAGAAATGACAGTGCCCAAGTACGTATTTTTCACCTCAGATATGAGTGGGAACTTTGTGTTATTGGTGGTGTGTTTATTTTCTGGTGGGAAATCGCCACCACAGTATCTGAATGACCCACTTACCGGGCAAAGTCAGCTCATGAAAATTGGTCATTGCAGTGACCTGTGTTCTAGGTCCTACTCATTCCACCACTACCCAGCCTGGACAAGTCAGAATCTCTCTGGTCCTGCTTCATCTGCAAAATGAGTGGGTTGGATCATTTGGTTTCCAGGTTCTCTTTCAGTTCTGGAATCCTGTCACCTGTGTACTCATTTGATTTTATAGAGCCGTCTCTGTAGTAAAGTCAGGGTAATGTAGACGATCTGGGGAAAATGGTTGATCTGGGGTCTGTGGAGTTGCCCAGAGTAACAAAGGAGAGGGAAAGAAGTAAAGGCAGCGTCAGATCTAGACATGCCCCTTGTAATGGTGACCTCTCCATTCCGTGGTCAGTGTCCACAGCAAATGCTGTGGACTTGAATGTGGACTAAAGATGCAGATCTGATCTTATGTATCTGCTTTTCCCTCTTTCTCATGGTATTCTTTTATGACTGAGGTAGTCCTGAATCATTTATTTAGAATTTCCACCAAAAATAACTTATTTTCAGTAAAGTAAGACTAAAAGAAACCCATTAACTCCTTGAGGGCAGGATGCATCAATAAAGATTTGATGAAAGGACCAATGAAAGAACTGAACGAAGATCGTTTTAGTAAGACTGCAGCACATGCTTCTGAGCTTTGAGCGGCAGCGTGACGGGGAGGCCTTATCCATGTTGGAATGCTTTCCCTCTACTCCCCAGACACCCCTGCTGTCTGTGATTACAGATAGAGCTGAATACATTATTTACAGGCATTGATATTTTTCCATCAAAATGGAGGAAAATCTAACCAAGAGTATTTTGTAGTTAAACTCTGTTGCAATTCCAAGCTGAAATTTACTAATAGCTTTTCTGATGCTGCTAAATAAATAACATGTGTTTCAGGCATTTCTTAGCCCAGAAAACCCAGAAGAGCCTTACTTGGAGGGAATTAGCTATAACTGTGTGGCCCCAGGCAAACGGTTCATGCCAATGGATAATTTGTCGGGGGGAGAAAAGTGTGTGGCAGCTTTGGCTCTCCTGTTTGCTGTGAACAGGTAAGGTCACAGTGAGCTATATGATTCTGCATCAGGGCAGAAACCAAATAGACCTTCCTACAGAAGATCTGTTAATTACTTGTCTTTAGTCATATTTAGCGTATGTGATACAAAGCTGTTTGTTTCAGCCAGACAATTCAGGTTATGCTGTAGGCCTGTAACAATTTAGGCAGCAAATCTAAGAGAGAATTCAGTTTTTGACAGATTTTTATTCAATTTGTTATTATCAGTAGCTACTAATATTCCAGCTTCATAGCAAAGGAGAAAAAGGAGTATCGAATGGCCAGATGTGAGCTCAGGATTTTGCCAAAGAACAGTACCAACAACAAAGCCAAACCAAAGAAAAACACCTGCCTTGTATATTATTTTCCTTGTCCCTATTCAGAGATCTGCTATTTAGTAAGGAATGCCAAACAAAGTATTTCTTCTGAAAAAAATGCTCAACCTCCTCATTTCCACTCATGATGGTGACACTTCTGTTTGTAATAAAGCGAGGGAAAAGAATGTTAGCTAAAATTAAGGCAATTAACTTTTGACATTCAAAGCATTAGGGGAAGAACTAAGGTATAGATGATGCTGCCTCTCTATTTTCATGATCAGAAAGATCAACATAAAAGTTTTACAACTGTTTTCTACTGGTCTCAAGAAGGAAAAGGAATTGGCAATTACAGGAAAGGAAAAGAACATGCCACTAATGCAGGAGGACTTTGGGAAAAACAGGAGGCAGGAACTTAAACAGGAGCCTGTGTGAAGGAAATCTTAGCAGAATAAGACTAACACTAGGTGTCACCCCCATCCACTTATTCAACAGATATTTATTAAATATTTCCTGTGTGTCGAGTGGTGTTAACAGACATTAGAGGGACTTCCTTGGTGGTCCAATGGCTAAGATTCCATGCTTCCAATGCAGGGGGCCTGGGTTCGAACCCTGAACCCTGGTCAGGGAACTAGATCCCACACGCCGCAACTAAAGAGCCCGCATGCCGCAACCAAATAAATATTTTTTAAAAAATAGACATCAGAGACAGCAGTGAAGAAAACAGATTCCCTGCCTCAAAGATGCTTCATTTTAGTTGAGGAAGACAGATGATAAATAAGATGTATTAGTAAAGTAATTCTCTAATATAGAGACTATTAGAAACTGACAAGATGCTATACAGAAAACTAAAGAAGGGAATGGCAACAGTAACAGGGAAGGGTTTGCAATATTTAAAAGTCTTCTGGGAAGGCCTATTTGAAAAGGTAGTGTCTGAGCAAAGATTTGAAGAAATTAAGGGAGTAAGTCATGTGAATGGATGTTCTAGGGGAGAATTCTAAGGGAAGAATGTTCTAGACATGAGGAACAAGTGCAAAGGCCCTGAGGCCAGAGTGAGGCTGGCGCCTGTAGAGAATAGACTGTGTGCAGCAGTGGCAGGCACAGGGTTAGGAAGCTCCTGTAGCAGTCAGGGTGGAGGATCATGGCGGGTTGGACCAGTGTGGGAGCAGACAGGGCGTGGGGTAGGAGGGACCCTAATCAACTGGAGTGATAAGAGCTGCCATTCACTAAGCTGGAGAGGACCACAGGAGGGATGGGTTTGAGGGGTAGGTGAGGAGTTTGATTTTGCACGAGTTCAAGCCAGACACCCACATGGAGTTGAGGAAGCTGTTGGACCCGTGAGGCCAGGGTTAGAGAGGTCAGAACTATCAATAGAAGAAAGATACTTAAAACCTCCAGAGCAGATGAAATCACCAAGGGAGCTAATCAGATAGAGGAGGGCACTGCAGTGTCAAGAAGTCAGAGAGATGAGGAGCTGGTAGGAGACCGGGGCCTGGAGCAGTGGGTGAGGCACCGGGCATAGACCGTGTCCTTGTCCTTGACGGCAGAGGAACGGGGAGGACCGCCCCCGCCCCCACCCCACCCCCACCCCATACCATCTGCAAAGGTCACCTGGGATGTGGACTGAGACTTGAGCATTGCATTTACCGACATAAAGGTCAGTGGTGACCTAGACAAAAGCACCCAAAAGGACGTGTTTTATTATTTATTTATCCTGAATACTCTTAGTCCTCTCCTCCAAGTCTTGTAAAACAAAGTTGTAACTTAAGCGATTATAATTTTTTTCTAGTTTTCGGCCTGCTCCATTCTTTGTTTTAGATGAAGTAGATGCAGCCCTGGACAACACTAACATTGGCAAAGTAAGTTCCTTTCTGCTTTTAGTTTCCAGTACAGTGTCTGTAATTCAAGGATCATGATGCAGTCAGAAGGCAATTTACCCTGAACAAACATAGTTTATTTGATAATTGCTGGTTAAAAATAGATTTTTCTAAGTTAAAAATCTAAAAACAAGATGATTCAGGGTAGTAGTTTTCATTCAAGGTTTAGGGGACCCTCGATGAGTTGCTGGGGAGTCAAGTGAGAATCACTATACTGGATCCACAACATTGCTACTGGGTGACTTGCTTTTCCCTAAATCTAGGATTTGGGGACCTAGAGGGTCCTTAATAGTAGGCCACATGGCAAACAGGACCAAATTAGTGTTTAATGAAGTCCAAAAATAACATATCTAAATAAAATCCCAAAGGAATTAAAGTTCAAAATTCTGCTCCCCTTCATTTATTAAAATTTATACAGTCATTTACTACACTTGCACTGTTTTCAGTATCTGAGACCATGAGGGAACTAAGGACACAACTGTGAAAGTCAGCCTTAAAGATCAGTGCATAGATACACAAAGCCACCTGAGAGACAGGCTCTCAGACCACACATCCTGACTGTAAATTTTTGACCTGAGAATCGGGTTGACCATGGACACGTGACCAAAGGATAGAGGCAAACACTGGCAGTGCCTGTCACTCCCCAGGGCTGGGACAGCTCCATCCTGCAGAGTCCCTGTGTTGTGGCCCTACTTCCAGAGCCATCCATTGCCAGGAATGGATGAATGAAACGACTGGGCTTTGCATTTACGGCTGCTTCCAAAGAGGCTTCTCTGGTCACACTGACAGAGATATCTCTGTTAATTTGTAAACTGGCATTCTGGTTTATACCTTAGTCTTATGATAAGCTTGGTTAATGAGTCCAGCCCCAAGAGATGTATTCAGTCTTGGGGTGCCACCCTGACAGGTTGCGTCTCTGAAACTGACCTCCCTGATTTCTTACTCTGTTGAACCTCGTGTGTAATGCCTGGGAGAGTCACAGGATTTTTCAGGAGCTGCAGCCTGGGGTAACTTCTAATTTTAGGCAACAGTGTCATCTTTCAGATTTCCCAGGCTGCATTCATCTAACCCAAACCTCTCTAGGACGTTATCTATTTTTGTATACTTTTTTTTTTTTTTTAATTTTATTTATTTATTTATTTTTGGCTGCGTTGGGTTTTTGTTGCTGCGCTCGTGCTTTCTCTAGTTCCAGTGAGCGGGGGCTACTCTTCATTGCAATGTGCGGGCTTCTCATTGCGGTGTCTTCTATTGTTGTGGAGCATGGGTTCTAGGCGTGTGGGCTTCAGTCGTTGTGGCTCGCGGGCTCTAGAGCGCAGGCTCAGTAGCTGTGGTGCACGGGCTTAGTTGCTCCGCGGCATGTGGGATCTTCCCGGACCAGGGCTCGAACCCGTGTCCCCTGCACTGGCAGGCAGACTCTTAACCACTGCACCACCAGCCAAGTCCTGGACCTTGCTTTTTAAACATGTCATAGCATACATAAGAATAGCACATCAACACCACACCCACAAAAGTTAGAAAACAAATCCAAAGTCCCCTGAACCTTGTCCAGAACAGGCAAGAGCCACATTCTGTGACCTACCAGAGACTTCAGGATTACTGGGGGAAGAAGACATGGGAAGAAAAGAAAATCTTGATTTGTCTGTCTTTGAATGCCAGCCAGTCTGCATCAGCTAACTGGACTCCATAGCCTCACTCATTTGGGAGAAATTTCCCCTCAGAAGGTTAATTTTAGTACTTTGTATCCCATACCCTTTGTGTGTGGTCTGGGCGGGGGTGGCGGGGTGTGTGGGGGGGAATCCATCATTATGGATTGCCCCTTCTCTCTATAGCATTTAAGGGATTCCATATCTTCTAGCAAAATTTAGATGTATTAGTGGCATCTTCACATACTAGGTCTTTCTTAAGACTCTTTCCTATTTGCACCTATGTATTAAAAACCTCTTAATTTCCAGTTTCCCTTTGAGATTTACGTTCCTGGCACCCCATTGCTGAACTGAATATGAGCAGTGATGTAATATGAGCAACTATGAAGGAGAGTCCACTCCCTCTTGTGATCAGGGTGCCCAACATTTATCATAGGTAACTCTCCTAGCAAAATGCATGCCTTACATATTTGCATCCCATCTCCTCTTCCATTCTATCAATATCCCAAGGCTTTTTAAAGACCTGTATCATAGTGGCTGCCATTGCCTCTCATGCGGCAGTTCCTTCTGTGAATTCAGCCTCTTAGCCCAAAGCCGTTTCCCGCCTCTCATCATTCACCTCAACTAGTGACTCATTCCTCAACCGAAGCTGCCATTCCTGCTTCCAAAACTTGTGTCCTTAGTATCTTGGGTGCAGTCAGGACCAATACACATGGAGAAGACACCCTCTGGGCTTGCAGAGAGATCCAGGGAGTTGGCAAGTATCTTGTTAAACTGTGGTTGGAGTCTAAGTTCTTTATCATTCTCCAAATTCTGAGTAGTTTGTTCACCAAGACCCATTTCTATCCAGTCTATCTCGTTCTTATTCTCATTCCTTGGAATTAAGCCTCCTGAAGGAGCTGTTGAGCTCCCCTCTAACCAGATGAGTTGATTATGGATTATGAATACATATATAATCCCCGTATTTTTCCCATCCTGAGGCTTTGCTGGCAAAATAGGAAAAGTTGGAAGTTTAAATACCAGCCCCTCTTCACCCTCATAAAATATCTGAGTGGTAGTTTTATCTTGTTGTAAAGGTTGATTTCATATTCACATGACAGCATCTTAAGTTAGAGTTTTATTCTTAAAAAAAATCTTCTTCCAAGTTTTCAGTTATAGAGTTAATGAGGTTTATATTTTTTTACTAACCTCTTATTTTACAATCTGAGCTATTTCCATTTCTGCAGTTGTAGTGGGTTTACTGAATTAACAGAAAGGGAAGTGCGTGCCTTGTCACCTAAAATGGGCAGATTCAGAGACAGGCAGAATCACTGTCCTCAAGACCCCGAGAAACGAGGCCTTTCTTTACTGATGAAATGTGTGCTTTCTGCTTCCTCCCAGGTATCAAGTTATATCAAAGAGCAGACTCAGGAACAGTTTCAGATGGTAATCATTTCCCTAAAAGAGGAGTTATATTCCAAAGCTGATGCACTGATAGGCATCTATCCAGAGGTAAAGATAAGTAAATGGGGAAGAGGAATAAAATCACCTTAGAGTGTCCTGACAGCACAATTATAAGTTCCTAGTGAAGTCTATAGATACTGTTTGATTTCTGCAGTTTATAAATACAGGCTTAAATGATTTTTTAATCAAATAAGACTTAACAGTAACTACTCAGATATTTTTCCACGGCAGTACACAGAAATTTAAGATATATTTTAAGTGAAAAAGCAAATTGAAAACTGCAGAACAGTATGATAATTGTTTGTAAAATAACAGTACATATTAACTTAGAATAAATTGTTGATGTTGTATTTCATATTTCTGTAATGTTTGAATGTTTTAGGCAAAAACAAATGCATTGTGGTAGAACAAGGAACCATTTATCTTCCAAAACTAACAAAGGAAGAAAAAGGAAAAAAAAAAAAAAAGAAATTGACAAGTTCCAAGTTGTATAGTAACTTCCAGAATTCAAACACACCTTTCTTGAGCCACTGAAAATGCTTACCTGAGCTAATGGAGCAGGGCAACTCATTCAAATCATTCAGTTCTTGGACAATTAGGTTTTACTTCCTGTGTTTTCCTTTAAGCTAAGATAAAAATTAATTTCCCTTCCTGTGCCTAATTAATGTCAGGGGATCACTGGAAATATGCTGCTGGAGAGAAATGGAAATTCTCATTACCAGTGTAGGAGAAAGGATAAAATCTTTTCCTACCCAACTCAGGTTCTCTGGCTGGGGCCCTGTAAATTAGACCAGCAATATAGATAGATTAACAAGAGAAAAATAGGTTTTTAATATGTGCATCATGTGTGCACACATGGGTACACCCAGCAATGAGTAACTCGAAGGGGTGGCTAGAATTTGGACTTACATACCATCCTAGGCTAAAATAAGGAAAAGAGTCTTGGGGCTTCTGGGCAGGGGAGGCGAGTGATGGGAAGGTGACCAGGAAAAAGTACAGTAAAACAAGGGCTGTTCAGTCAGATTTGCTCTGCAGATTCAGGCGCCTTCTCCATTGATAAAGAGTTAAGAGTGGAAAGGGTGTCATCTTTTACATAAATGTAAACTTCCTTTATAAAAGGAAAACTTGTGCCTGGTTTTTGGAGCTTTTCCTACATCTGCTGGTTTTCAGTAGCCTCTGGCTCAAAACAATCCACATGCAAAAGAGGCATATTTTCGGGTGGCATATTCTGGTACCCTTTACCAGATTAATACAAAAAATAAATAAAGCTGATGTAAATGCAGAGAAGTAATACCTTTTTAGGTGGCTATAAGGAGGTTCCTTTTTAAATGCAAATCTAGACTCACTAAAGGCTCTTATTTTACATTTAATAGCACTTATTCCCTAAGTAAAGGAACTGACTTTTAACTGTCTTCTCTCCATTTCAGCATGATGACTGCATGTTCAGCCGAGTTTTGACCCTAGATCTGTCTCAGTATCCAGATACTGAAGACAGGGAAAGCAGCAGGAGACAGCAGGAGGCCCGTTAGGACACAGAATGCCCCTGTGCTGCAAGAGCAGAGTCACACAGCGGTCAGGCTAGTCATTGTTCTCACTCTGCCGTTCAATCCCACACCACTGTTGAGTTAACAGACTTCTGGAGCAAAAGCTAGACAGCCTGTGTGCCATTTACAAAAAAAGCTTAATTGCTACCAGGCAAAGATGCTGTAGCTCACTTCCATTAAGGAGTGCTCAGGCCCCATTCCAGTAGGTATTATTTCTTGTAAGAGTTAGCTCTGAATGAGTTTAAAAAAGAAACAACCATAGTTTTAACTTCCATTTTGAAAGCCAGTCAGAAAGTTCAAATCCCGCATCATCTTTACTCTGATCTCGCCTTGTATGTTTAAGTAATCTTTAAGGGAGACTCTTAGTTTCTAAATATGCTAGTTATAAGGTGTTAAACCTGTGTTTTATGGAAAATTATTTCAGAGGAACTGAAGTCAGTATTGAAAATGCCAATAAAAAAGTCTAATTTCAAATGTCTACCATCTACAGTTTTAGAAATTAAATTATGTCTGCTTCAATGCAATTTAAATTTTTCTGAATATAATTTCTGCTAAGGAAACATTGAAGAACACAGGTTTTCCCAAGTAACAACTGACTTCTCCACTTAAACAGTCATCCTTATTATCTGTGAGCATCACGCGTGCCAAAATCCAAGCACGCTCAAGTCCCTTACTTAAACTGGTATAATCTTTGCATATAACCTATGCACATCCTGTCCTATACTTTAAATCACCTCTACATTATTTATAAGGCCCAATACAATGTAAATAGTTGCCTGTATGCAGCAAATTCAAGTATTGCTTTCTGGCATCTTTTTTCCCCCGACTATTTTTTTTTTTTTTGGCTGCACCATGCGGCCTGTAGGATCTTATTCCCCCCAACCAGGGATCGAACCCGTGCCCCCTGCAGTCGAAGCATGGAGTCCTAACCAACCACTGGACCACCAGGGAATTCCCTTTCCTATTTTCAATCCAAGGTTGGTTGAATCCACAGATGTAGAACCCATGGATACAGAAGGCCCACTGTACATTGTTAGGGGTAGGAAAGAAAGTTGCAGAGTTTTCAACAGTACTTCATTTCCATTTAAAAATGGAATTAAAAAATTCTAAGGTGCTGGTGGTCTTGTACTTAAGGCTGCTTTGGGCCCAAGTGCTAATTAATTAATCAAGGAGTGGCCTCCTGAAATAATGGAATCGCTTTTGAACAACATTATTTCAGGAAAAAGTTGCTTTCCTGTGCTCCATCAGCTGGTCTCTAAGAACTTGAGAAAGCAGAAGCCTCTAGTCCTTTGTTCCTTTTTTTTTAGTGCTGGTAATACCATCATCTAAATCACCACCGCCTTCTGCCTTGAAAGGCATCAACTTTACATTGAAATGTCCCTTCGGTGACACAGGAGCTCAGTGTAGACCCTTTTCTCTGCCTGGGCTGTTCTCTCTGTCTCGTAACTTGGACTCGTGGATTGCCGGTGATCCTTGAGTAGGATCACTGTTCTAATGCAGTACACCCCTATTCCTGAAAACCCCAGCACCATGCAAAAGTACACGATGAAAACCACCGGGTGATGGGAAACATGGGGTCCAAAAAAAAAAAGACAGGAACTTAATAGCTGGTTTTATACACACTAAGTAGTTAGTTAAGAAGTTCACAAATACTACAGCATATATGGCACTTCATCTCAAAAACACTCAGACGTCGGCTTGTAAAATGGTCAACCCATCGGGTGAAGCTTGCTGCTGAGGTTGAGTGGGGGAAGGAGGCTTGTCTGAGGGAGCTGGCCGGGGCTGAGGGCTGGGCGGTGTATTCCCCGCAGCTCCGTGCAGCCGGCTGCAGTCTCCTGCCTTCCCCTAGAGCAGGTCCAGCAAACTTCTTTAAGGGCCAGAGAGTCATACGTATTTCAGGCTTCGATGAGGAAGCAAAGAGGCTACTGTGTAGGTGTCTGTATAACTATTATTTAAAACATAACCACTTAAAAATGTAAAAACTATTCTAGCTTGAGGCAGCAAACAAATCCATACTTAGTCACTCCCTGACCCAGTGTTTCTCAGAGACAAAATTATAAATAAGTGAACGAGTTATGCTCAGATTGTTTCTTTCTAACATATCAATCTTGTTGGAATAAATTTGCATTTTAAAATAAGAATCACAGCAGAAGTGACTAGATACATTCACTCATTACAACAAGAAGGCCTCCGATTCTTCAGCACGGCACTCAGAGCTCATCTTGCACTGGCTCTACTTTACTTTTCCAGTTTTATATCCTGTTTCACATCATTTTCCATGCTTGTAATATTGCTACACCCTATGTATGACCAACTTTCAAATTCACATATCTTGCCCGGATTGCACTTTATAAATGTGTCTTTTTAGAAAAAGCCAACTTAGTTTGCTTTTCAAAAAGTTCAATAAACACATTCAAGTAATCAGTCTCACAACTGAGTGGCAACTCAAGGTAAAAATTCTCATTAAATACACGATACCGTACCCCGTCATAACTAAAGAAAAGTTGAGCAAACGGAATTGAAGATAAAATTTTATTTCTGACCAGAGTAACATAAAAGATTTGTTTTCCATGCTTCAAAAAGAAAAAAACAAAAAAGGGCTTAAGCAACTCTCTGGCTTTTCTCTCATTCCCTACACATCCCAACTTCACGCTTCACTTTCCCTAAACCCGTGGGGAGCTACGAGACAGGCAGCCTTGACACAGAAACCAAGCAGGGACAGCGCCAGGGCCACAGAGCAACTCCCTGGGCACGAGCACGCAGCTCAGCATGCCATCTGCCCTGCGCAAACCCTGACAACGTCTGAAGTGTTACAGACCCTTGACAAGTTTTGCCTACTTCATTCTGTGCAAATCCTTTAATATGGGCTGTGGGGAGAGGATTTTAAGAGAGAAGAACAGAAAGGTTGGACCTTAACCCATAGAATAAAGGCTTGGAAAGCTTGGAATTTAACTAAAAGTTTAGAACTTGGTCTCGTGCTCCACTTGTAATTTCTCAGTTATCCATCGCATGACACGCTTGGACACTGACCTGTGCTTTTGAAAAGGCCCTCTGGCTCCTGGAGACTTCACTTCTTAGTAACAGTTAGACCTGCCATTCTTTAGAGACCAAGTACTAACTGAAATTACACAACTCCAAAGAAGCCTACAGGTCAAGTCATTCTTAAAACATACTGCTCTCACTGGCGGACTCAGTGCCTCCAGTTTCCATTCCTTCTTTACTATTTAACAATGTAACAACCATACTTCTAATTTTTTTTTCTACACTAATGGATGTTTCCACAAAAATTATAAAATTTAAGTGTCTAGTGTCTTATTTTCTCTTTGGCAACTACTGTTGCTTGGACAGTCTTTACTTTCCCCCCTTTTATTAGAGAAAAAAACCACCTGACAGAGGGCATATCAAATGGGAGTCGGGAATACCAGGTATGTCCCTGCCCACTGATTTGGTCCCTGAGGTAGCTGTGTATCAGTCCTCACAAAGGACACCTGCCGTGTGTATGCGTCACCTCCCAAGCAGTTCAACACAACGCGGAACTCCCTCACCCAGCCTCTGAGGGCCACACACCCACATGGCTCTTTTGGGGTATTTCACGGTTCAGGATCAAGAGGTCCTGTGTGGAGTTCTCTAACATTCCTCATCGTTTGGGATGGCACTGTGGTTACAGAAGGCTGGTTTTCAAGTTGCAGGTTTTATTGGTTTTAAAGATTTCAAGACCCTCCAGCATCATCTGTTTAAACAAAAAGAAAGGAATACCAAAACATTAAAGTTGATCTTAAAAAAGTATCTGCAATGGGATTTTTATTTCAAAAACTGATTATGGCTTTTCTTATGTGCTAAACACTTTGAAAATACCTCCAGAATGGAAATAGTGGCCACTGTCTAAAAATGGCTTTTTCTGAGTTATACATACCACCACAGGACAAAGTAAATTATAACGTTAGATTTGCAAAGCTCTATGGAAATCTCGACCCATGAATGTGAGTGCTTTTCCCCTTCTCAGTGGACTGGAAGAGGGAGCGGCTGTCAACAGTGAGGGGCAATTTCAACACACACAGGGCGGGAGCCTGTTGACTTGTAGAGAAGAGTGAAGGTTCAGGGTATGTGCACAACGGGACTGCCTGCAGGTGGGAGCCTGCCGTGCTGCTCTGAGCCCTCCAGCCTGCAGGTATGGCCAGCAGCGCTGAGAAGATGAACCTCTGCACGTCTCACCCACGTGCAGAGCAGGACAAAGCTTTCTGTAAGCAAAACCAGAGGGCGCTCTCTACACAGACAGACCTGCTTGGAGAGGAGGCTGCCGGTGTGGGTGCTGGCATCCAGGGGATCCGCCCCCCACCCCAGGAGCCCACGGACTGGCTTGCCCACAGCTCTGGAGCAAAGTCTACCAGGCAGTCCGCCCTGCTGCCCTGTACACACACCACCAACTCAGAGGGCGGCCTGGGGCAGAAAAGCTATGCATATGCAGCCGCCCTCTGGCGGCAGCAAATCCACACGGCCGACTGCGGAACAGTCAGTCACCCGGCCCCACCTCCTTAAATGCCGACAGGCAACTGAGGAGCCCCAGACAAGGGGGAAACACACAGCAGGAAGGAGACTAGAGGGAAGAGAATCTCTTGTCCTGGAGGGAACAACTCGACACTAGGTTTATTTTTTTTATTTAGTTACAGATGTCCCTAACTACTGGATTCACAATCCAAATATCTGCTAAAAGACTTCAAAGAATTTTATCCAAAATACTATCAAAATGGAATTCTTCCTCTAAAGATATGTGCACTGAAGTTGTACACAATGTAAGGGGGGGTGGGCACAGTGTCAGCCGCGGTTGGAACTCAGCCGGCCCCTCAAAAGGCTCACCAATACACACTCACCGCCACCACTGCCAGCCAGCAGGAGCCACCACCTCAACTGTCTCCTCCTCCCACCGGGCCCAACTCACTCTGCAGGCAGCCACTGAGAAAACTGCCGTGTTTGCTTATTTGTTTAACGTTTATTATGAATTTTTATATCCATAACAAACTACTTCAACAGTACACGTTCCTTGTGGTGTAGAAGGAAAATGCAGTATCACAGTACTGCTCAAACGTATGCACTGAGGACCTAATTTAAATGTTAGGTAAGTAACTGGTAGTATGTTAAATGCTTCATAGCTCTCCGAAATTCTTGGTGGATTATTACATTGGTGTTTAAGAGTGTTTTACTGAGGTTTTCTTATCTAATAAAAAATAAACTGTTATCCGAAAATCCTCTACTCTAATGTTTTCAGGAATAGAGTAGTCAGATAACCAGGGAAGTCTCTGGTATCTCTAGAGATTTGAAAAAATACTGTGGTCCTCAAACAACAGACGCTATGAGAAAAACTAAATCAGAAAACAAGCGCTCTCAGAAATGAACAATAACGCCCAAAATAAAAATTTAACACCCAAAATTGAAAAGGGTGGAACATATTGTGAGAATCCTCCAGAAAGTTTTTGAAGAAAATTAAGACATTAGAGAAAACACAGTAGAAATCAGTCCAGGAGGTCCCAACTAATATGACTGAAGGAAGAGGGAACAGAGGAGACAGATTATTCCAGAACTGGAGGGAAGAAAGAACTGAGCAAGGTATATAAAAACCTTGCTCACCTATACACATCCTCATGAAGTTTCTAAACATCAAGGAAAAAGAAGATCCTAAAAGCTTCCAGAAAAGAAAGAACAGGTCACACCTACAAATCACAGAGATCTGGGTTGCAGCAGACCCTCTTCAACAGGAAACCTGGCCGCTTAAGACAGCGGAGTTCCAAGAGGGAATCACGAACGAAGAATCCCACGCTCCAACCAACAGTGATGAGCCGGTCCTCGGGCGGCCGGGGGCTGTGGGAGCTAACGGAGGAGGTTCTGGCAGAAGTGGGTGCGGTGGGCAAAAGGCAGACCTGGGCGGTAACCCAGGACAGCAAGGAAGGGGGCTCCAGGGTGACACGTCTGCAGCAGTCCAGAACGAGCAGGTGGTCAGGGGATGACTCGGAAAATGGGCGGCAGTTATGACTGAGAGAACATACGTACATTTAAAAACGTTGTGAAATGTGACTTTTTTTGGACAATAAGGAGAAAAGAATCTAGAAACTGCCCCCAAAATAAAAGCACCACAAACACCACCAATACGCAACCACCACAAACGGGAGCATGATTAACGGAATGTCAAGGAAAGAAACACACCGGACCTCGATACTAAGGACATGTCCTGCAGCTGGCACAGCACTCATGGCACTGGACCCATGAACACAACACACAGCTGGCTAACCAGGAAAAATGCTTCCTGTGTTTTTAAGCCACTGTTGTTTTCCAACTTTTAGAACTGACCTATAGACAAACTGGAGGGCTTCTTCCCCTCAGTCCGTGACCATGATGATCGACACTGACGATGTAAAGACTGGTGGGCTTCGGGAAGTGAGGCGAGGAAGGGGAGGCGAGAAAGGCAGGGCCGTTACAGCTGCATCTTCATATCAAGAAGTCAGAAAACATAAGTGCACTATTTAAAGAATGAGAAAGTACCAACTGTGGAAAGCTGGAAGAAGGAGAGGGAGGGAATGCTAAGAGTGAGCTAGATCCCCTTTCCTAGGGGTGACAGGGATTGTCTATTTAAATAAACCGTTCAGGGCTTCCCTGGTGGCGCAGCAGTTGACAGTCCACCTGCCGATGCAGGGGACGCGGGTTTGTGCCCCGGTCTGGGAAGATCCCACGTGCCGCGGAGCGGCTGGGCCCGTGAGCCGTGGCCGCTGAGCCTGCGCGTCCGGAGCCTGTGCTCCGCAACGGGAGAGGCCGCAAAAGTGAGAGGCCCGTGTACCGCAAAAAAAAAAAAAAAAAAAAAAA
>RJWK010034426.1:0-22672 GCA_004363435.1 Platanista minor | reverse complement strand
GTGTGAGGACCAAGCCGACCCAGTGGGGAGCGTCCAGATGACTCACCCATCTCACGGCTAGTAGCCCGGAGAATCGGGCAGCCGTGGACCCTGCAGGGAGACTCCCAGAAGGAGGCTAGATGGCTGAGGAGGGGACCATGCTGCTCCCAGGGCTCATGGGATATTTGGTGATAACCCTTCTTCCAAATAAGGCAGATATGAGGCTTCCTCTACCGTGTCACAGGCCTGAGACCATTTTCTTGCTAAAAAATAAAAGAATGCATTCCTTTATCAGCAGGTCAAACGGAACGACTTTCTCCCCTCTCCTGTTTTTGTCACTTTTTGTTTTTCTGCCGTGCCACACAGCTTGCAAGATCCCGGCTCAGGGATCGGCCCCGGGCCCCGGGCCCTGAAAGCGCCAAGCCCTAACCACTGGACACAATTTCGTTTTGCCTTGGTCCTCGCTGATCAGAGAATAGAGAGGGGAAAAAGTAGAAGGAGGCCTAGTGAAGGGCTCAGGAAGGTTAGAAATGGTTATTAGGGTGCTGCTCACCGAGGCTCCGAGACGGTGCCCTGTCTGGACCCAAAGGTCTACCGGGAAGAGGATGCTGAGGTAGACAGGTAGGTGTTGATGGGCTCAGGGTTGGAATGGGGACAAGGGTCAGGCACCTGGGGTTAGTTTTCCTCCTTTTGGGGGGTATTTTTCCACCTCTGTTTGTTTCATAACTTACTCTTCTTTTGCAATCTGTGATCCCTCTTGCTTGATGGGTCCCGAAAGCAACCACTGTGAACACATTTCCAGGCGGATAAAATGGCGACCGGAAGAGACCTTCACAGAGGCTGTCAGGCACCTGGCAGCCTGCTGATGTGCTCAGCCAAGAGGGAGGAATCTTTATTGCTTTAAAACAAACAAATAAATGGCAAGATGGGCTCGCCTCCCACCCTGTACCTTTTTCCCAGGCTAGTGTCTTTCAAGCTCTATCCTGGATGGGAAGTTCTGATTTCCACCCCAGCCCCCTGCCTGTGTAAATTCTCGGAGCCTGTCGTCTGGAAGGTTCGCCTTGCGTTTTCTGCATTGCCGGAGCTGCCTGGCAGCGAACCCAAAGCTCTCGGGCTCCGGGCTGGCTTCCATCAGAGGGTTATGACCCTGGGAAAGCACGGCTCCCCCTGAGTTGCCAGAGCGGCGAATGAGGTGAAAAGATTGCAGGGGTCTCCTCGAGCAGGATTAAAGGACCTTGGCAGGCTCTGCGATGCTGAGAGGGAGAGAACCATGGGTGGGTGTGGAACACCCACTGAGGCATCCCTCTCAGGGCAGCTGGCAAACACCGTAACCTCTTAGCCAGGCTTGCTGCCTCTTCCTCCCCAGACTGGAGAAGACCTGTGACTTGAGGCTCTGTGACCCGCTGACCCATTTGCAGCCACTCTGCATCTCAGTAGTTCCCTGTTGCCTTTCTGTTGTTCCGTGGTTGTCCCCTTCCGGGTCCTGCTGGTGGGCCCCCTCCCTGGACAGGTCGACAGCCAGGGCGATAGGGTTGTGAGTCATGGACACCTTGTCTGTGCATGCCTGGCCTGGCGTTTGGGCCCAGGAGTTTCTGCAGGTTATGGATGGCTGGGGTGATAAGCGGTGTCTGGATATAGCCACACTGTCCACTGGGCGGGACCCTGCATCTCCTCGGCAGTAGGTGCTCATCTCGACTCACAAACTTAGCTGCTTGTGTGCCATTCATCAGATATTAGTGAAGCACCTTCCAGAAGCCAGGCACGTGGTAAGTTGGGCAGCTGACACCCTGATTTGGAATTGAGCGATCAGGGCATCGAAAATTAGTGGAGAGTCCGCAGACCACCCTCATGCTGGCCCCCGCTGCAAGTTCGGGGGGTTCCCCATACCACCGTTAGTTTCCATAATTCATCAGAAGGATTCACAGAGCGCACGGCAGGCTGTTATAGGCGTTGTTGGCGTTTATCACAAAGAATGGTACAAACTAAAAGCTACAGGATCAAGCACACGAGGCAGGGTCCAGAGGAGCATCATGCACGCTGTTTCCAATGGTTCTCCTCTGCAGGGTGACCAGAGCACGACCTTCCCGGCCTCGATGCGTGACAGCACGCGGGAAGTGCTGCCTAACTCACCTGAGCCTCGGTGTCCAGCGTCTTTACTGGGCTCCGTCACCTGAGCGCGTCAACTGAGGCTGTCCTCAGTTCCCAGCCTCTCAGGAGGACCAGCTGACATTGTATGACCCAGGGCCTTCTCTGTAAGTCCCATTGTTGGAGGGCTCAAAGTGGCGAGCCTCTGAACCACACTGCTACGATCTGGCTGGCCCCAGGTCCCAGGCCAACAATGGCATTCTCACCAACGTGACATGGCAGGGGTGTGGAGATGATCGCCCCAGAGCCTGGAGGTCAATGCACTTTTGTTTCTGCCGAGAGCATCTCTGCCCAGCTCCTCTCTGGCCTGACCCTCGCAGGGCTGCTAGGCAAACTGGGGCATCACCTGGGATCCGATTCTCTCAGTCACAGGAGCCCTCCCTGCCCCCAGGCCACGGCGTGCTCTTTAATTTATGTCGTCATTTTTTCAGAAGGAAATAGTTCAGAAGTCATCACAATGGGATGAAAAGTCAGGCAAAGAGAAGTGCTTCTCCCCCTTCCATCTGCGCGGCCGTCTCGGGGCCCATCCCCACTCTGCTCCCCCTGCAAGAGCCCCTCACGTTCATTTCCTGTATCTCCTTCCAATTTTTTTGTACAAATACCATCAAGTATAATCATCTTTTCTTATTTCCCTCCCCTTTTCTTACACAAAGGTAAACGCTCTGTGTATACTGTCTTGGGCCCTCCTTTCTCGTAAACAACATCTCCTAGAGCTTTTTCCATATCAGCACACCTGTTCTCTCCGTGTATTTTTATTGCCACATAATATTACACTGGGTGGAGCTTCTGGAATTTATTTAACCAGTCCATGAGAGCTCGGGTGTTTTCCAAACATCTGTTATTAAAAATAATGCTTCAGGGCTTCCCTGGTGGCACAGTGGTTGAGAGTCCGCCTGCCGATGCAGGGGACGCGGGTTCGTGCCCCGGTCCGGGAAGATCCCACGTGCCGCGGAGCGGCTGAGCCCGTGAGCCATGGCCGCTGAGCCTGCGCGTCCGGAGCCTGTGCTCCGCAACGGGAGAGGCCACAACAGTGAGAGGCCCGCGTACCGCAAAAAAAATAAAAATAAAATAATGCTTTAAAAAAATTGTAGGGTCATGCATCAGCAAATAGCTTTCTACCTATGCCATTGCGTATATCTGTGTATATCTGCTGGGTAAATGTTGCACAGTACTTTAAATAAGAGAAGCGAGACCACTGGGTCAGAGGGAGAAGCCACGTGTCATTTAGATGCATGTTGCCCAATGTCCCTCCATCAGCTGCTCTGTGCTGCACTCCCACCAGTGGGGAGGGTCTGTCCCCCACAGATCACCAAGACAGTGGGCCTGGTGCCACCTTTGGATTCCTCCTGCCTCCATTTTTGAAAAGTCAAAAGCCAGGAATGGGTGATTTTCTGTGCTCTCGATCCAACATCATTGGACAAACATGTACACTGAACCCCAAATGAACCAAGCAGTGGTGTAGGCGTTGGGATCCTGCAGAGTTCTCTCGACATGGAGGAGATGGTCTTTTGGTGGGGAAAACACACAATGAGGACTCAATAGAGGATGAACGGGGATGGAGAGGCCTGGAGGAACCGTAACGCAGAAGAGGGGATTGAGGGGCAGGTGGAGGTGAGCAGTGTCCCACGCCGTTGTGGGCTCCCCGTGGAGGTGACATTTGTGCAGAGACCTGCTCAGGGGGAAAGACTGTTCCAGGCAAAGGGTAGAGCAAATGGACAGGTGGGGTGGGGTGTTGGCAGGAGGGCGGTTGGTATAGAAAGACCTCTCTCCCCCTCCCCCAAATCCCAGTTTGGGGGATGGCCAGGAGATAGGCTACAGCAGGAATGAAAATCACGTTGACTCATTTTTCAGATCTAATCCCATGACCTATTCTAACACACAAAGCCTATCTGCATTTGTTAGGGGGTGAGAAACGATGCTCGATAGACACTTTCTGTAGATCCTCCTCTTAACCTTCTGGAAGAGACTCCTAGCTCTGCGGCTCTGACATCTTGGTCAGTATCTTAGTTAATGCGCAGCGAGTCCTGGGGAACCGAGAGGAAAAAAGCATCCCAGCTGTTCAGGGGCAACCATGACATCTCCAATTATAATGGAAATTTTGCTCCTTGGAGAGGAAGGGAAATGCTGATTAGAGGAGATGACAGGTACCAAAGTGAGATGTAGGCACTGGAGAGATTTCTTTTCACCAAAGAATTGGCTAGGGGCCGTGAGGGCTTTTTCCTTTAACTGAAGAAATACTTTAAGACACTGTGTCCCGCCTCCCCTTTTGCAAAGCCCACACATTCAATGGTGACCAGCGGTGTGCGGTCCAGGACCCATGGCTCAGCGCTCCTCCTTACAGACAGCCAAGAGGTAATGGAGATAAAGCCACGTCAAAGGACAAACGGCTTCCAGGCCCAGCCATCCCTGCGGCCAGAGAGACTGTGAGGACGGCAGCACTGCCGTTCGCGTGATCTAAGTTACCTTCGCCTTTCCTGATGTTTTCAGGCTCAAAATCTTGCCGGACTGAATAGCCACCAATCAGGACAGTCAGAAATGCCGCCAGCCTGTCCAGCGCACAAAGACAGAGCCAAATCCCTGTCTCGCAAAGACAAAAGGGTTGATTCCATCCACGAAGGGTGGGTGGACCCATCCGAGTTTAGGGCACCCTTAACACCCAGGCACCCAGAAACGTTTATGAAAGGATTTTCTAACTGGATAGTTTGAGAGAAATCAAAGCAGTAATTATGGGGAAAACGGTTCCTATTTATGTTTACAAAGCACTCTATATACCAGCCCAAACGGTGCTCTAAACACCTTAGTAATGCAGCCTAATTTAATTCTCCTAAGGATTTAGAATATAGGCTCTATTATTCTCTTCATTCTAAGGTAAGGAAGCAATCACAGAGAGAGAGAAAGAGTAATTCATCTATGGCCAGACAGGACTTCCGGCACTTATTTCATGATCTTGTCTTATTTTGATTTTCATCCATCTGGAAGGTGGTGGAGGGTGGTATGAGGACACAATTTGCTCAGCGCTTAGGATTCCAGAGGTCTGATTTGACCCCAGATGCAAAGTCTGTACCCAAAAGAACAAGTCAATATATTGGTTATTCCTATTGGGAGACCATCGTGAGCAGCAAAAAGAGGTGACAGTGACAAAATCCAAGAACTGGGATCCTTTCTGCGTCTTTATTGTGAAGACCGGGCATTTGTGACTTCGGGAGCCCTTGCATCTCGTGACAGATGACATTTGTTCACTCAGCAAATAGTTCTTGAGCCGTATTCAGCACTGGGGGTAACAGAGTGAACACAGCAGATGAAATTGCCTGCTCCACATTCTGATGAGGGAACCCAGCCCATAAACAAATTAAGAAAATAAGGTATGTCAATAGAGTGGGCAGAGTGTTGGCTGATCCTGAGTCCCAGTAGAATAAAACACAAGGTCATAACTTCCTTGAGTAGAACAATCTTGCAGTGTCTACACGGTCAAGACAGAGTTTGGGCACTGATAGTGCAAAGCTCTAGTAAGCCTTACCATGTTTATAACTTGATCCATAGCAAGTCGGACAAGTTCTTTGTTAAAATCGAGTAAACTTCCATAGCAGACTTTGTTGGTCAGCTAACCAACAGCCATTACCAAATGTTTTCTTCCTTGCATGGTAGAGATCGCCAAAGAGCCCATTTCTGGTCATTTAAATATATAGGTGCTTCCTGGGAAATGCATAAGGAGAGAGGCATAAACAGCTCTCTTGCATTGCCAGTTCCACACCCTTGTTACCTGTATTTGCATTTGATAATGTGAAGATGTGATATCAGGAGCTGTGGCAGCCTTTCTGTGAGCATGAGTATTCAAGCCAAAGTGCAAAAGCCATTGAACATGGCCAAGTACAAGAAATGAATGCACCTTGGCCCTGAAACACTAAGCATCAGGATTAAGAGTGAGACTACTATCCACCTTTGATTCCATTTTCTTTGATTTGCAGTTGAAAGGATCTTTGGTATATTTTTAAAACAAACACAACCCATTAAAACACTAAGATAGCCACAAAAAGACTTGATTAAAATGTGTATAGCAGCTGGGCTTCCCTGGTGGCGCAGTGGTTGAGAGTCCGCCTGCCGATGCAGGGGACGCGGGTTCGTGCCCCGGTCCGGGAGGATCCCACATGCCGCGGAGCGGCTGGGCCCACGGGCCATGGCCGCTGAGCCTGTGTGTCGGGAGCTTGTGCTCCGCAATGGGAGAGGCCACAGCAGTGAGAGGCCCACGTACCGAAAAAAAAAAAAAAAAAAATGTGTATAGCAGCATTCATAATAGCCAAAAACCAGAAATAGCTAAGGTGCCATCAACAGAATAGATAAACAGACTGTGGCATAATCATATAGGGAAACCCTACTCAGCAGTAGAAAGGAGCCGACAGCTGGTACATGCAACTACATGGATTGCTCTCAAATGCATTGTGCCAAGTGAAAGATGTCATACACAAAAGATGACGTCCTGTATGATTCCGTTCATAATAGCCAAAAACCAGAAATAGCTAAGGTGCTATCAACAGAATAGATAAACAGACTGTGGCATAATCATATAGGGAAACCCTACTCAGCAGTAGAAAGGAGCCGACAGCTGGTACGTGCAACTACATGGATTGCTCTCAAATGCATTGTGCCAAGTGAAAGATGTCATACACAAAAGATGACGTCCTGTATGATTCCGTGTATAGAAAGTTTGTAACAGGCAACCTAATCTATGATGCAAAAAAATCAGGACACTGGATGATTCTAGGGGGTAGGGTGGATAGTAACCAGGAAGGGGGCCATCAGGGAGCTTTCTGGAGTGATGGTCATGTTCTATACCTTGATAGGGGTTAAAGTTGCATAGGTGAGTACCAAATGTTACTGCCGTGATCTGTGCAGTTCATGGTATGTACATTTTACCTCAAAAGAAAAAAAAGAACCTTAAAAAAAAATCGAATTCAAGTGAATTATTTGCATGCTAAAGTTGTTTAGGGGCAAAATGTACTGAAACACAAATGCATCCAAAGATGGATGGATGTTTGGATGGATGGATGGATGAAGGGAAGGGATGGATATATGACAAAACATAATGCAGTGCTAATGGTGGAATCTAAATAGTGGGCATATGAGTGCTGACTGTACAAATCTTTCAACTTTCTGTACGTTGGAACTTTTCATAATAAAATTGGCGGAGGGTGGACATTAGTGTAGACGTTGCAGAAGTTATTGATAAAAATTTTTCATGGTTTACCTCCTTCTTACGGTGAAGGAAGTCTCATGGAAATGAGATTTGGTCCTAGGAGTTTAGTTGAGCCGGGGGTGGCATTGTCCTTGTTGCGACTGTAGTATTTATGCAAAGCTTCATGTAACGCCAGGGAGGCATATCTCCTACAGATACAAAAGGAGGCACGTCAGCTACCAAAGGAGCTTAGCCTCAAAGACCAGAATAAACCTGTAAGCCAGGGACCTCGGGATTATGTTGCATTGAAAGTTTCCGTGAGGAACATTGAAATTCAGGTGTCGGAAGACCTCACCCTTGGGGGAAAAGCATGGTTAAGCCCTATAGCCTTTTCTCTTTGATTAGAGTCGACATCTTATGTGACACAAACAAATGTGCACTGAAAGCTCTGAGGCTTAGTCCTGCCCTTTCTGGGCCCTTGGTGGATAAAGCTTGGATCTTCTGGGCTACTGATTTATTTGTGCAGAAATGAAATAACGTGATGACAATTAACAAGATTGAAGTGGAAAGCACCTGAGTGTATATTCCAGGAGTCTTTTATTTTGGTCTGGAGTTGTTTTGCAATTATCTCATGGGGTTTTCCAACAGTAGCTCATACAGGGAGAGAGACAGGAAAGTTCGATGGTGTCTGTGTTGCACAGGCTCCAGGACCATCCTGTCCGCAGTCACCCAGCCTACGGTTTCAGTGACTTGGTGTCCATGTACTTAGGGAAGGAGACATGTTAATTCAGAAGGACACCTGTCCCTGTGTGGACAGAACTGGGCCTGATGCTATGTGTGGACTGATCGCTGAGATGCCAATTCCTTTTTTCAGGGGATTAAAAAATATATATATATATACACATATATACATATACACATATATATATATAAATTGGGTGGGAGGATAAATTGCGAGTCTGGGATTAACATATACACACTACTATATATAAAATAGATAAAGAACAAGGGCTGACTGTACAGCAAAGGGAGCTATACTCAATATCTGTTAATAACCTATAAAGAAAAGAATCTGAAAAAGAATATATATACATATATATGTATAACTGAATCCTTTTGCTGTACACTTGAAACTAACACAACATGGTAAATCAACTATATTTCAATATAAATAAATTAAATTAAATATATATTATGTTTTAAGTATGAAGAATTATGTGAAGATACCTTTTGTAAAAAACAAAATAACTTTTTGAAACATTACATATAAAAGTAGTATTTCTTTTTTTTTTTTTTTTTTTGGCGGTACGCGGGCCTCTCACTGCTGTGGCCCCTCCCGTTGCGGAGCACAGGCTCCGGACGCGCAGGCGCAGCGGCCATGGCTCACGGGCCCAGCCGCTCCGCGGCACGTGGGATCTTCCCGGACCGGGGCGCGAACCCGTGTCCCCTGAATCGGCAGGCGGACTCTCAACCACTGCGCCACCAGGGAAGCCCAAAAGTAATATTTCTTTTGCTCTTCATCTTCAATCTGCATCTTCTCCCTCACTCCCTTGAAGTCACCTTAGTGTGTGTGTGTGTGTGTGTGTGTGTGTGTGTGTGTGTGTACACACATCTTGTGATTCCAGAAACTAGAGGCAGGAGAGAGGCCCTGGTTTGAATCCAATTTAAATACTTACGAGCTGTGTGACCTTGGGCAAGTTCCTTGACCTTCTGAGCCTCAAAAATAATCTTGATATTTGAGGCAATAATAACTGAGATTTTCTCCATCTGTCATATGGGAATAATTCAACCTCCCCGTTGGCTCTGTGTGAGAATTAAGGGTGTTCGTATATTTACAACACTTGGAAAATGCTTGGCATGTAGAAAGCAGAAGGTAATATTATACGTTGCTGTGTAGAATTTACATAGTATACATAAAATGTTTAAACGTTTGGATTGTTCTGTGTGGTATGGTATTTCGCGTCACTTTGCATTACTTAAATTTCCTCTTCATCCATGTGTCCTGGACAAGGTTCCACGTTAGCCCATAGACTCTGCTTATCTGACTCTTCTTGACTGTCTCAGAGAATCCACAGCATGGATCTATCTACTACAGTTTAATTCTCTTACTGAAAGAGTGACTATACTTTCTTGTCCAAAGTGGGACTTTCTCAGAGTGAAAGGATGTCTTAGTAATGATTAGACCATGACAGTTAGGACCATCCTCGGAAAACCACAAGATGTGACCCCCATTTTTATCCCCACCGTCAATGCAGCAGTGAACACACACATTATACGTCTTTGTGCTAAAGCATTTCCTTGCACGAAATCCCAAGAAGGTAGCTCACTGGGTCGTAGCATAGAGCAGTTCTGTTTTTAAGAAACACTGCTTTATGGGTATCCTAAGTAGCTAACCGTTTTACACTCCCCTCAACTCTGTTATATTCAACAGGAGATAAGCATTCCTATTGCTTTATACTTTCATCAACCCTAGATTTCAATTTTTCCTCCTTTGAAGAGTGAAAACATGGTACTTCCTGTATGTTCTGACTTTTATTTCTTTACAGTGTCAAGGTTAGCATCCTTTCCATCTTCTGTCCCCCTCCCCCAACCCCCTCCCCCTCTTCACCTCCTCTTTCCCCCTCCTCCTCTTCATCTTGGCTGAAAGCTTTGCCAAACAGTCATGTGATAAGCCTGTCATAAGCCTGGTGTGACCAGCGAGGATGTTGTGCTTGGTGCCACCAACCTTCTCTCTGCCCATTTTTATCTCTGTGGCTGGTGGATCAAAATTTTTTGTTGTTGTTATTTGGGGATTATCATCCCTTCTTTGTCTACCTCACAGTATAATTAGGAAGAACAAACAAACTGTTGTGATGTGAACAGTTAAAGGAAGAGGTAGTCTGTTATTTTTGTTTAACCTGGGTGCTTATGCCTTTGGAATTTTCACAACGAACAGGATACCATATGTTGCTACTGGAATTGAAAACAAATTTTAAGAGGCTGTGCATCACTATCTCTTTCTGTGCATCATCTGGGCCAGGTTAGCACATTTTCTCTTGTCCACTGGTCAACCGGACATTGGTTCCCTAGAGCACCATGTTACGGAAGTTTGGGAAGCCTTAGGTAGGATTAGCAGGATTGATGAGTGATGTCTGCCTTGATCAAGGGACGGATGAAGGGAACATGAGTGCTTCAACATTAGGTGAATTTATGAGCTCATGAAACAAAAAGTAGGAAGGTGTGGTACCCTCCTGGTTGGTTAGTTCAGGGCTCAAAGACACCCTCAAGGACTTGATTCTTTCCATCCCCCCTCTTCCATCCTGACTGTGGTGGCCTTTGTCCTCATACTTGTCCCCTCATAGTACCAAGTTGGCTGCTATAGTTACGTGCATAAAATCCTCACAGGATGTATGCCTGGCCTAAAAAGAAAAAACATGTCCCTTCCCCTTTCCTTTTAAGGGCACAGAAACTGTTCCCAGAGGTCCTATGCCCTTGCAGACTAAGCTCCCTTATCCCCGGCCAGAATTGCATCTCCTGCCTCTTTCTAAGGCAATCACTAGAAAAAGAAATGGAATTATAAGTTGGTTGCAGTGTCAGCAAGATTCCTTCCCTAGGGCTGGAGGAAGGGGATCAACCTCCTTTGAAGTAATTGGTCATCTGAGATCGGGACAAAATCAGGGACTGCTGGTGAGAAAGAGTGAGGGGTTGGTCTGCACCTTGGGGTACCTGCCCGACCAGATCTCTCCGCTGTAGTATCTGGGAGACCTTCTGTGACATTGCATGTTTGGCTCTGTCTGCCTCTGCCTAAGTCTTATCCTCCTCTTTGCTTTCAGCTCCTCACCCCTCAACATTACAGACAAGTTCACCCTTGATTTGGGTAGACAGCTGCCGAGCCTACCCCCCCAGATTGCTGGTGTGGACTTGGCTAGACTTGCCTTGTTCATTGAAATTCTATAGCCAGTCCTGAGAAGGGAGAAGTTACAAATGGTGGCCCAAGAACAGAAAGCTGTGCTCAGATATGTTTTGGGGTGTTTTTAACATATCTTAAAGATATGTGAAGTCTTTGCAATAACCTAAAATAATAGCATTTCATATAAAAATAAATATTGATGGCTTCACATCCCAAATCAGAAGAACTGGCAATAATGGGTCAGTGTTGCCTCCCAACAACAATCCAGTAGAATCTGAAAGCTCTACTTACTTTAGACCAGGCACATGCCCAAATCCTCTGCCTCTCCCTATTGTAGTACTTGAGCTGCTGTTTTACTTTTGACAGTGGTAAGAATGTGAAATATTTCTTGTACCCACAATAAAGGTTGAAAATTTAAAAAAAGAAAAGAGATTTAAAGGGCTATGTGTTTCAAGAAAAGCAGAAAGGAACGTATTTTTTTCCCATCAAAGTAAAAAATACTCCTTAATGTTTCACATGGGATAAGGGTGTATCTTTCCTTTTTTAAATGCAATTCCAGTCCCACATCCACCCGTTTACTGACGCTTGTCCATTTTTGAGTTTGACTTCCTTGGTTTGGAGGAAAACTCTGGGCAAGAAGAAAGAGACCCATTCTTTCCTCTTTGAGTTGCCCTGTTGGGTCAGCTCCTATTGACAGAATGCTTGCATGACTTCCTATTCCAAGATACGCCCCCTGAGAGGTTCCAGCCAACAAGTGCCCCCATGACCTCTAGTTTGTTGCTCATTGATAGAGCTGAGATAATTGATGCCTGATAACACCTAATGGAAATGCCAACTTGGTTAACAGCCCCAGCTGCATGCCTCAGCTTGATTTGAAACTATATTTCTCTGTTTCCCCAAAGGATGAGCAACCACCCACCACCTGGCGACTATTACCTTGCAGTTATGCTTGAGCATTTCCCCTAGGACCCCTTCGTACATGGCAAAGCATCTTTGACTAGTTATTTTTAAATTATTGCGTGCTTGCCCTGAGGAGGCACTGTTCAGATGCTTTTCTTGTGAAATCTCTGCTAACACTCTCATCAACCCTATGAAGTAAATAATATCTATACTCCCATTTTGCAGATGAGGAAACTGAGGCAAAAAGAGGTTAACCAATTTAATTTGCCACAAGATCTCACCGAGTAGAGCCAGGATTTGAATACAAGCAAGCTGGCTCTCCCTCACCATAGAGTTCTTTTCCTTAATTTTAAGGAGTCTGCGTGCCACAACTAGAGAGGCCGTGAGCCACAACTACTGAGCCCCTGTGTTCTGGAGCTTGTGCACTGCAGCTACTGAGCTCGTGCACCACAACTCGAGAGAAGCTCATGCACTGCAATGAAAGAGCCTGTGTGCCACAACTAAGACCCGACACAGCTAAATAAAGGAATCAATAAATAATTTTTAAAAAATATTTACTTATTTTGGCTGCTTTGGGTCTTGGTTGCTGCGTGCGGGCTTTAGTAGTTGTGGCTCGTGGACTCAGTAGTTGTGGCTTGCGGGCTCTAGAGCACAGGCTCAGTAGTTGTGGCTCACGGGCTTAGTTGCTTCGTGACATGTGGGATCTTCCCAGACCAGGCCTCAGACCTTTGTCCCCTGCATTGGCAGGCAGATTCTTAACCTCTGTGCCACCAGGGAAGTCCCAAATAAATAGTTTTTTAAAAAATAAAATAGAATGAAACTTGATTCTCCATCAGCGGGGCTTGGCACCCCCAGCTAATACACCAAGGAGGCTGGAACTGGGAATGAGCTTTGAAATTAATCTTTGTGTGGAACGTCTCAAATGTAATAATAATATTAACAACAATAATAGCAATAATTCCTGATTAAACAACACCCCTTCAGCATGGAGCACTGAGCTAAGTGCTTCACCTGATGAATCATTGAATCAGTTAATCCATACAACAATTCTGCGAGTAGGCCCATCTTACCTAGTTGGGAACTGAAGCTCAGAGAGGTTAAGCCACTTGCCCAAGGTCCCACAACTAATTAGCAGCAAAGCCAGAATTAAATGCCCATCAGTCACAGGTTAGAGCCCATGTGCTTAACTGCTACATGGCTCCGCCAGTAACGTAAGGATGCTACATAAGTAATTCACTTAGTACTTCATCCCATTATCCCAACATCTAGCTAAATGCCTAAGTCCTTGTTCAGTGATTCCCTGGTCGTATCTGAGCCATGGAGGTGGTGTTTTCTAGACCCAAACTGGGAACACATTGATTTGACACATGGTAAGACAACAGGGGAGGAAATCTGAACCTCCAGGCTGTCTCAAGAATACGGGAGTGTGTGCTACCTGTAGCTGTTGCACGTGTGCCCTTGTAACATCTTGTCACGACAGTTAGCGATGCACATGGCACACAGGGAGAGTGCTACAGCAAGCTCGGAGTTTACCCTCAGATGTCTGTGGGTATCGTAGGAAACACAGCTTTAATAAGTGTGATCATCAGTTTCCAGATCTGCTCTTCACAAGACCAGACCCAAAGACAGCCGTATTCACGAAGATTTGACAGACTGCTCTTGTCCCCTGGTAGAGCTGTCCGTCCCTGTTGTGTAGCCCCCTTAGCCTGGACATTTTCTATCAGGGCCCCCTATTAGTATTGCTTAGTTGTGCTATTTTATTTTATTTTCTCTTGGACCTCAGATTCAGAGAGTTGTGGTGATGCTGCCCAGTCCCCAGGCCATCTTCATCATTGATCTGTAAATGCCCCTCTCTTGCTTTATTGATTTATTCATTCTGTTTCTCACTTTGTTCACGTAGCGCTAAGTTTTTAAGAACCAGCCATGTTTGACTGTTGGTGGGAATGTAGATTGGTGCAGCCACTGCGGAGAACAGTATGGAGGTTCCTTAAGCAACTAAAAATACAGCTACCATGTGATCCAGCAGTCCCACTCCTGGGCATATATCCAGAGAAATACATGGTTCGGAAGGATACGTGCACCCCCATGTCCATTGCAACACTACTTACAATAGCCGGGACATGGAAGCAACCTAAATGTCCATCGACAGATGCGTGGATAAAGAAGATGTGGTACATATATACAGTGGAATACAAAACTCAGCCATAAAAAGTATGAAATCATGCCATTTGCAGCAACGTGGATAGACCTGGAGATGATCGTGCTAACTGAAGTAAGTCAGACAGAGAAAGACAAACATCATATTACATCACTTATATGTAGAATCGAAAAAAAATGGTACAAGTGAAGTTATTTACAAAACAGGAACAGACTCATAGACTTCGAGAACAAACTTATGGTTAACAGGGGGCAAGGGTTGGGGGGAGGAATAGGTTAGGTTAGGAGTTTGGGATTGACATGTGCACATGGCTATATATAAAACAGATAACCAACTAACTGTATATATATATATATAACCTACTGTATAGCACAGGGAGCTCTGCTCAATATTCTGTAATAACCTAAATGGGAAGAGAATTTGAAAAAGAATAGATACAAACTGAATCACTTTGCTGCACACCTGAAACACAACATTGTTAATCAACTGTACTCCAGTATAAAATTTAAAAAATTAAAAAGAAAAAAACAGCCGTGTTTGCTGTCGGGCATCCTTACCAACGGTTCTCCAAGTTTTTGCTCTCAGGACGCTTTATATTTTAAAAAATCATCAAGAACCCCAAAAGCTGTTGTTTACTTGGGTTATATACATGAGGATCTGCAATATTAGAAATTAAAACCTAATTTTAAAAAATAATTTTATGATAAGTATAATAATAATCCATTTAAAATATCAATATAAGCCCTCTGCATATAACGTATTTTATGAGAAATAACCATAGTGCAAGATAAAAGCAAGTTTAGTGAGAGCACCATCACGGTTTTACATTTTTGCAAACCTGGCGTATTAGAAGACACCGGAATTCTCCGATCAGAAGCTGGTATGATGTGATGTTGTAGTTGAATTGAGTATAGAACATCTGGCCTCCCAGAGATACATAGATTGAAAAGGGCTGACCTTGTGGACAACTGTGAAAGGGTTTGGGGGAGCCCTACACGTCCTTGGACCATCCTTTTGAGGACCACTGACTACCATGTGGTACTGTTACTGAAGGTGGGGTCTGGCTGCTCTGAAAGCCAATAAAGGGGCAAGGTTGGTGGAAAGGAAAGTTTGCTTTATTTCGGAGGCCGGCAGCCTGAGCTTGGGAGGGGTGGAATGGGGAGGGGAGGGCGGACTCGTGTCCAAAGGCTGACATCCCGACCCTCCTGACAATCAGTGGGCAAGCGCTTTTATAGACGGAGGGAGGGGGCTGTACGTAGAAACAGCACAGGCAGCTCCGACAGGCATCTTGAACTTGGTCATCGGTGGTCTGATCAGCGTCATCTTGATGGCTTTCAGTACAGTGAGTCTTCAGTTCCAGGGGCGGTTTGTTCCCATTTCTTTGATGCCAGTTCTGGAATTGTGGCAACTTATGTCATGACTACAGTCTGGTCATCATGTAGGTAACTTCTCCACCTGGTGTGGGTTTCAGTGTCTACAAGACGGCTCCCAGGACATGGCTCAGAATATGATCTCTAGCCCTTGAGGAGGAACTAAAGGGCCTTCACTTTGTTTAATGGCTAAGCTATTATTATTTGGTCCTGTTTGACTGTTTTTCTTTGCTCCTGCATTTTCTCACTTCTCTGGTTAAACTTATTCTTTGGCTAAAGTTTTTCTACAGGCAAAAGGCAGGTGGAAGACACTGCGGGGAAGGACCATAGGGTCTTGCTACGTTTCTGTACCCTACACATTGACATCCACCGTTTCACGTCTGTTGCCCCAAACACTTCTTCATCTACATAACACGCTCTGCTCCCTTCCCCAAGTGGGGAGCTCCGGGTATCCTGATCCTGGGGAATTCAGCAATGTGTGTACAATATTTAGCCCAGTGTTCACAACCATGTCTTCAACATTCAGTGCATGTTCGTTCACATCATCTACACGTGTTTATGGAATGCCTGTTTTCACTGGGGAAATGGCAGCTGTGAACAAGACAGATGGGGGTCCCTGTTCTCATGGTGCTTATATTGAACTGGGAAGACACACTATGAAAAATAAACAAAAGTATAAATAGAACCCCTTCAGTTAACAATCAGTGCTATAAGGAAACTAAAATAGGGTGTTGTGTTAGAAAATAAAACAGCGTAGTCCGGGAAGACCTGTCAAATGATCAGAAAAAGATGATCCCAAAAAAACGGATTAGAAGTGTTCTGGGAAGAAGGAACAGCACATGCAAAGGCCCTGTGGTTGGAACCATTTGTGTTTGAAGCATGGAAAAATGAATGAATCATCTACCCTGCTTGTGTTCTGCCACATTTACATGGTGATGCCTTGTTCTTAATTTCTTTGGCAACCAGAACAGTCACAACAGTTCTTGAAGTTTTAGAAGTGTACTTCTGTTTAAGAAATTTTGAACAAGTTTTGACTCATTTCATTGTCTGTCTAAAGTGATTACTGATATGTGGTTAAAGACAAATTGGGCCCAGTCTCTATTTGGGAATATTCTGCTGCCCTCACTGCCATTGACATTGGCAGTGTCATTGGTACTAGACAGGATACTCTTGGTTGCCCACAACAGAATCCCCAAATTGTGCAAGCAAAATCAAAAGGAAATTGAATGATCCTACAATGCTACTTCTGGGACTAGACACAAAATAATTGAAAACAAGGACGCAAAGAAATATTGCGTACCAGTGTTCATAGAAGCATCATACAATCGACAATAGGTGGAAGCAACCCAAGTTTCCGTCAACAGATGAATAAACAGAATGTGATCTATCCATACAGTAGAATATTATTCAGTCTTAAAATGGAAGGAAATTCTGACACATGCTACAATGTAGATGAACCTTGAGGACCTTATGCTAAGGGAAATAAGCCAATCACAAAAGGACCAGTACTGTAGATTCCACTTATATGAAGTACACAAGAGTAGTCAGTTTCATAGAGCTAGAAAGTAGAATGGTGGTTGCCAGGGCCTGGCGGGGGAGGAGGGGATAGAAGTTATTGTTTAGCAAGTACAGAGTGTCAGTTTGGGATGATGAAAAAGTTTTGGGCATGGATGGTGGTGAGAGTTGTACACCAGTGTGAGTGTACTTAATGCCACTAAACCATACACCTTAAAAATAGTTAAGAAAGCAGACTCACAGGTGTAGAGACCAAACTAGTAGTTACCAGTGGGGAGAAGGAAGGAGGGGCAGTATAGGGGCAGGGGGATAAAAGGGGGTTATTATGAGATTATATGAAATCATGTGTGTGAAACTTTTGAAAACTGTAAAGCACTATAGAATTTAAAGAATCTTTCCTTTAATAAGAAACAGATTTTCTAACATCTGTATTGGAGTATAAATGCTGTACAATGTTGTGTTAGCTGTACAATGTTGTGTTAGTTTCTCCTGTACAACAAAGTGAATCAGCTGTATGTATACGTACATCCCCATATCCCCTCCCTCTTGTGTCTCCCTCCCTCCCACCCTCCCTATCCCACCCCTCTAGGTGGTCACAAAGCACCGAGCTGATCTCCCTGGGCTATGCAGCTGCTTCCCACTAGCTAGCTATGTTACGTTTGGTCGTGTATATATGTCCATGACACTCTCTCACTTCGTCCCAGCTTACCCCTCCCCTCCCCGTGTCCTCTCAAGTCCATTCTCTACGTCTGCGTCTTTATTCCTGTTCTGCCCCTAGGTTCATCAGAACCATTTTTTTTTTAATCCATATATATGTGTAAAGAAGATGTGGCACATATATACAGTGGAATATTACTCAGCCATAAAAGGAAACGAAATTGACTTATTTATAGTGAGGTGGATGGACCTAGAGTCTATCATACAGAGTGAAGTAAGTCAGAAAGAGAAAAATAGGTTTTATTAAATGGTTAAGATGGTAAATTTTATGTTATGTAGGTTTTACATTTTTAAAAAAAGGAAATTGATTCACATTCCTAGCCCAAAAGCCTGGAGTTGATACTACATTCAAGCAGAGCTGGATCAGGGGTTCAAATGATGTCATCAAGTTTCTGCCTCTCTCTCTCTCTTTCTCAGGAAATTTCTACAAAATAGAATAGACGTCACCAACAGCTTCAGACTCACAACCTCCCAGCCGAATGACCCTTAAAAAGGGACCTTCTTTCCTGTTCCTAGATCAGAAAAATCTGTAAAGAACTCTGATTGGTCAAGGACGAGTCTGAGGTCATGACTCATCCTTGAACCAATTTTCATGCCTCAGGGATATGGCAGTTATGATGGGTACAAGTTTACCTACACTAAATCAACATAGAATGGATTCCTTCGAGTCAGGTGGGGTTCTGTTATTAGGAAGGAGGGGTATTATATAGCTAAGGTCAGCTGTACCCTTGATGCGAGGGACCGTTCGGAAAAAAAATTGGGGAATGCGTAGAGCACAATTTTAGTGCCTATATAATTTTATAATATTGGGAGTGTGCGTACAAAATATTAGCAGTGGTATAAACCATCTCTCCAGGACTTAAGTGCTGCGCTGTGAAGCCTGTGAAGCCTGAGAGCCGTTCCCTAGACGCTGGGCTTTTCTGCAGAAAGCCAAGCCCTCCCCCGCTGGCGTTAGTCCTACACAGCTCACGTACAGGCTGTCATTTATAGCCATGGCTATCATTTCTTCCTTTGGTTGTTCACCTTTTTTTCAACCAAGAAGATAATTCTAACCCTAGAAGACCAATTCCAGGGCAGAATTCATCAAAAACGAAGCTACAAACAGTCATTTGTGAATCGGGAGAAAACAAGCCTGCTCATTAAAATTCTGCAGTAGGGAACTTACGGTGAAGTTTCAGGTTGCAAGATAAAAGCACGTTTAGTTGAGAGCACCATCACGGTTTTACATTTTTGCAAACCTGGCGTATTAGAAGACACTTGGATTCTCCTATCAGAAGTTGGCTGCTCTGAAAGCCAGTAAAGGGGCAAGGTTGGGAACTCACGGTGAAGTTTCAGGTTGAAATGTCCCCCTTTGGGGTGGATGGGTTCCTCTTCTCTTCTTTTTTTCTTTTTCTTGCAGAAAGGGCACATGTGCAAACAACAGAATTCTCTATAGGTAACATGTCAGCTCTCTCAAAATATATGGGCTTCGATTGTAAATGCACTGCCCACTCATCCAGGCAAGAGAATGCTGTTTGTCACAACTTGTAGTGAAAACCTTCTTGTCCCTTTTTCTGCCCAGAGTGCCCTGTGAATATGGGAATGTCTTTCCTTGAGGAGTGGAATATAGACTGTCCTTCCCTTGCATTTGTCCACAGTAGCGATTGTTACAGCTTGATCTAGAAGGAGCCCCCCCGGATAACTGGTGAGAACAGACACTTTCGGGAATTGATTCGATGCCCAGTAGCCATGCTCCATTCTTCGCTACCAATGGAAGTCTGATGTTGTCTGAGTTTCAGGTGGAAATAACCCTGATCTCAGGAACGTAGCTCCTCCCAAAGTCTCAGAGGACGAATCATCACTAGTCTACTCCCAGTCTCTTTTGCCAGTTAGTCCTTTTCTCAGTTCTCAATCTAGCCGGAGTGGCCTTCTGGCTCATGAGTTATAGAGACAAGTTTTCTGGTGTGTTGCAGGGTCAAGGTCCTTTGAAGAGAAAGCCTTTGCCATTATTCATATTCCTGACTCTTTCTTTTCCTGCTTGTGATGACCGTGAAAGAATGTGATGCCAAGACTGATGACAACTCTCTGGAAACAATGAGAGAAAAGCCAAGAGCATCCTTGAGACAGAAACCCAGTGTACAGGCGGCCAACCTCCTGTACATCCTGTTCTTTGAGACAGTTAGATGCCTTTCTTTCTGAAGCATTCTCTACACTAATTTTTTGCCACCCAAAGTATTACTAATCAATAACATCAAGTGCTCAACTGTTACTTCTGTCAGTGACACCCAGTGGGTCATCCGTATTGGGTACTTGCCCCTTCCAAGAGACATACAGTTGATTGCAGTGCAAGAAGTAAGCGTGCAGATTCCTGTGCAGGTGCTCTGGAGTCCAGCTGCCTTAAAGCTTTATAGCTGTAAGTGACTTAACTGCTCAGCGCCCTGGGTCCACGAGAGGGAGCTTACGTTTGATGAGCTAAGCAGTTTAGCCCTGAGATCCGTGAAAGAGTCCTGACGAAGCACGTGGGGCCACGAGCAGGCCTGAAGGTGCAATGGGGTCATTGACCGCCAGTGGCACATAAAGTGTCACTGGCATCAAAAAGGCCTGTATTTGTCTTCATACCAGGAAAACCACGTAAATATGGCCCCTGGCTTTTAAGAGCTGACCGGCGTGAGGTGCTACCTCACTGGGGTTCTGATTTGCACTGATCTAATATTTAGCAGTGTTGAACATCTTTTCATGTGCCTCTTGGCCATCTTCTTTGGAGAAATGTCTATTTAAGTCTTCTGCCCATTTTCTGATTAGGTTGTTTGTTTTTTTGATGTTGAGCTGTATAAGCTCTTTCTATATTTTTGAAGTTTCACTTGATCACCCTCCAGAGGATCTCTGCTGCCGCTAAGAAAGGCATTTTGAGAAGTTTGTGCAAGAATTAGAAAGCAGCAATGGTTGGTCACTGTGTCCTGAAATGCACCCCAAGTAAGAACGAAAGAAGGATGAATTTGGGGGATGCCAGAGTGGGAGGGGGCCAAGACAGCAGCTGCAATGTGTTGCCACCTCCACCCTGGGTCTCCTTCTCAGCTGGTTATCAGGGAGGAATGTTCACCTTCTGGCCAGGGAAAGCAGTGCTACTGAAAGACTCAGGGCTCCTTCAGGGGCGAGTTACTACGTCAGCCTCATCAAATATGGATGGGCCAGCTGCACCAAAGCTGTCTTCCTCCTAAAGTTCCTCCGAGACTGGCCATTGAATCTCTCCAGGAGGCCACAGATAGATACCTGCAAAGGAGTTACTTAAGGAGCCATTACAGATTTGATGGGTGGGCTCTTTTGCCCTTTTTGGTTTTTATTATTAATACATTCTTTTGCACCAGTGGTTCTTGATTCAAGAGTAGCCTGGTTGCCTATCAAGTTCGGAGTAGGGTGTGTGTGTGTGTGTGTGTGTGTGTGTGTGTGTGTGTGTGTGTGTGAATTACCCCCAGACGACTTTCCCGACCATAGGAAAAGTATGACATCAAGGACTGTAATTCCAAGCCAGCACTTTATGATGGCTCACCAGTCCCTCTGCTGAGACACAGGGTAGACTAACTGGTCTAACTGGGGAATCAAACTGCATGGGTCAAACACTAACTCTGCCTCTTAACCCCTGTGTGCTCTTGAGCACATTATTTTGCTGTTCTGTGTTTTCTCACTTGTTTAAACATCGAGCACAGTCATGACACCTACTCAGTGAAATTGTTAGGAGATTTTTATTGTTTTTTAAGACTTGATTTTTTTAATAATAGCTTTTCATTCTCTTTAGTTTTGTTTTTTGTTTTTCTTCGTGGGGGCGGGTTTGGGCTGCACCACATAGCTTGTGGGATCTTAGTTCCCCGACCCGAGCCCCAGCAATGCAAGTGCCAAGTCCAAGTCCTAACTGCGGGACCCCCTGGGAATTCCCAAGACTTTAATGTTTTAGAGCAGATTTGGAGAGAAAGGTACATGGATATCCCATATTTCCCCTGCTCCCACACATGCACAGCCTTCATCATCATCAACATCCCCCGCCAGATGGTACCTTTGTTACAACTGATGAACTAACACTGACAACGTCATAATCACTCCAAGTCCATAGTTTACCTTAGGGTTTGCTCTTTGTATTTGTTGTACATTCTATGGGTTTCAACAAATGTATCCACCATTAGTATATCTTAACAGAGTATTCTCAGTGCCCTGAAAATCTGTGCCCCACCTATTCATACCCACCAGCTCCTGGCCACCACTGATCTTTTTCCTGTCTCCATAGTTTTGCCTTTTCCAGAACGTCATAGAGTTAGAATCATACAGTACGTAGCCTCTTCAGATTGGCTTCTTTCACTTAGTAACATGCATTTAAGGTTCCTCCATGTCTTTTCATGCCTTGCTAGTTCATTCCTTTTTAGCACCGAATAATATTCCATTGTCTGGATGGGCCACAGTTTATTTATCCATTCACTTACCAAAGGGCATAGCCATTGCTTCCAGGTTTTGACAATTATGAATAAAGCTGTTATGAACGTCTGTGTACAGGTTTCTGTGTGGACATAATTTTCAACTCCTTTGGGTAAAACCCAAGGAGAGTGATTGCCGGATCAGATGGTGACAGTATTTTAGTTTTGTAAGAAACCATCAGGGCTTCACCGGTGGCGCAGCGGTTGAGAGTCCGCCTGCCGATGCAGGGGACACGGGTTCGTGCCCTGGTCCGGGAAGATCCCACATGCTGCGGAGCAGCTGGGCCCGTGAGCCATGGCCGCTGAACCTGCGCGTCTGGAGCCTGTGCTCCGCCACGGGAGAGGCCACGACAGGGAGAGGCCCGCGTACTGCCAAAAAAAAAAAAAAAA